>JAVXUP010003556.1:0-62901 GCA_033070095.1 Escallonia herrerae | reverse complement strand
TCGGTGTGGCCAGAGAAACCCCTTGATCTAGCCTCCAATCCAAGCCCTTGCAGAGTCCCACAGGCCTGGCAGTGGTGGGGAAGACCCGACGCCCAACTACCAAGCAAACTAGGCGCGATGCCCTCCGAAGACCTGCTCTCGTCTCGGAGTGACCCGGGGGTCATAGTCCATAGATGCCGCAAGCCCCCAGTGCCGGAGCACGTAGGCCAATCACGAAGACACCCTGGCGGAGATAGTGTCCTGGAGGAGTCGCCTATCCCGCGGGTGAATCCTTGTGCCGAAGCACTCAGAGCGCGTCAAAGTAGCATCCCGGAGGAGCCGCTACCTGACGGGCCAGGTAGCATCCCGGAGGAGCCGTCTACCTGGCGGAAGGGGAGTTGAAGAGCCCCCTGACGGAGATAGTGTAGGGAGGAGTCACTACAGAAAAAGGGTTTTAGCGACGAATTTGGGCTATGGAACGACTTCCGTCTCTAAAGGTGTTTTCAGCGACGGAATTTTCGTGGGTAAAAACGTTGTCCAAAAAAATATTTTACCGACGGATTAATCTGTCGGTAAAACCATTCCCGACGGACGTTTAACGACGGTCTTTAATGACGGTATAAACCGTCGCTAAATGATTTTACCGACGGATCTTTAGCGACGAGACATGTCCGTCGCTAAATGCGTCTTAAATACCCAGATTTCTCTCTCTCTCTCTCTCCCCATCTTTCCTCCCCCACCAGCCCCCCACGCCGGCGACAGGGCCCCCCGCCACCACCACACCGCCCTTCCCTCTCCCCTTAGATCTGCCATCCCCATTGCCACCTCGCCGCGCCAGCTACCCCACTACTGCCACAGCCACCTCACAGTCGCACCACCATCGCCACCGTTCCTCCCCCTGCCGCACCACCACCCTCTGCCGCTGCCTTCCGTGCGCCACTGTCGTCATCTGCCTCGCACCACCACTGCCTGAACTCACTTTTTTTCCCGGTTAGAAATTATTTATCATATTGAATTAATCTGTTGTTATAATGTAATTGTATGCTAGAAATTATTTATCGCATTAAATCTATTGTTATAATGTAATTGTATTTAATCTATTGTAATGTAATTGTATTTGATTTGCTATAATGTAATTGAATTTAATTTGTTATAATGTAATTAAATTTAATTTTTTGTAGTGTATTGTATTGTATTTAATTTGTTGTAATGTAATTGTAACGATTAAACCCTAATTATCCCTAATTTGTTCCCAAGTAATCCTAATGAACCAAATTAAACCTAATCAAACCGTAATTATCCCTAATCTAACCAATTAACAGTAATTAACCCCGCGTAACCCTAATTGAACGAATTAACCCCAATTAAACCTGATTAACCCTAACTGAACCAATTAATTGTAATGAACCTCGATTCAACCTAATCTAACCAATTAGCCCTAATTAATCCCGATTTACCCTAATTGAACCAATAAACCCTAATTAGCCCTGATTAGTCATAATTGAACCAATTAACCGTAATTAGCTCCAATTAAACCTGTTTGAACCGGTTAACCTTAAACCCTAAACCCTAATTAAAGCATAATTGCCCGGATAAACCCTAACTATCCTTAATTTGTTCCCAATTATTCCTAATCAAACCGTAATTATCCCTAATCTAACCAATTAAGAGTAATTAACCCCGCGTAACCCTAATTGAACGAATTAACCCCAATTAAACCTGATTAACCCTAACTAAACCAATTAATTGTAATGAACCCCGATTCAACCTAAACTAACCAATTAACAGTAATTAACCCCGCGTAACCCTAATTGAACGAATTAACCCTAATTAAACCTGATTAACCCTAACTGAACCAATTAATTGTAATGAACTCCGATTCAACCTAATTGAATGCCTTGATCTAACCGAACCCTAAATTGAAATAATTGAACCCCCCTAATTGAACCCTAAATTGAATGCCCCAAATCAACCAAACCCTAAATTGAATCAATAGAACCCCCTAATTGAACCCTAAATTGAAGTAATTAAACCCAAAATTGAATGCCCTAATCGAATCGAACCCTAAATTAACCCCTAATTGAACCCTAAATTGAATGCCCTAATCCAACTGAAACCTAAATTGAACCCTAAATTGAATGCCCCAAATCAACCGAACCCTAAATTGATTCAATAGAACCCCCTAATTGAACCCTAAATTGATGTAATTGAACCCTAATTAAACCCTAAATTGAATGCCCGTGATCGAACCGAACCCTAAATTAAACTAATTGAACCCTAAATTGAATGCCCTAATATAATCGAACCCTAAATTGAAATAATTCAAGCGCATCAGATATGTGCATTTTGAACAATTTTTTCCTATTTGAACATTGATAATTTGTTTGATAATTTTAGGTTGTTAATTGTGTATTTGAGAATTGTGATTATTGATCTGTGATTTTAGGTTGTTAATTGATGATTTTAGGTTATTAGCTGTGCATTTGAAGTAATTGCGATTATTAATTGATGATTTTAGGTTGTTAATTGATGATTTTAGATTGTTAATTGTGCATTGAGCATTTGAGATATTGAGATTATTGACGGAGGATGGGACCCAATTGGATTGAATGTGTGATTTTTGTTAATTTTTATTGCATTGCGGCATTTGAGAATTGAGAATTGAGATTGTTGACGGAGGATGGGACCCAATTGGATTGAGATACCTGTTAGTTAGCGCAGACACGGACACCACGTCTGATCGACGGTGTCCGACATTTAAAAAATAAATATTTTAATTAATTAATTAGCTCTAACGAGCCTAATTAGTTTTAATTAACCCTAAGAACCTAATGAAAATCAAAGTAGCTGTAATTACCCTAAATTAACCAAAATGAACCCAATTATGCGCATATTGATTACAGTTAGCCTAATTAGTCGTAATTTGTACTAACATAACCCAATTAAGCCTAATTAGCGCTAATTAGGACTAATCAACACTATTCGGCACAATTAAACCCTAATTAGGACTAAATAACAGTAATTAGTCCTAATCAACCCTAATTAGCTATAATTATCCGAAACTAGCCCTCATTAACATTAATTAGCCCTAACATAACCCAATTAAGCCTAAGTAGCCCTAATTAGGACTAATCAGCACTACTCGGCACAATTAAACCCTAATTAGGACTAAATAACCCTAATTAGTCCTAATCAACCCTAATTAGCTATAATTAGGCCAAACTAGCCCTCATTAACATAAATTAGCCCTAACATAACCCAATTAAGCCTAATTAGGACTAATCAGCACTACTCGGCACAATTAAACCCTAATTAGGACTAAATAACCCTAATTAGTCCTAATCAACCCTAATTAGCTATAATGAGGCCAAACTAGCCCTCATTAACATTAATTAGCCCTAACATAACCCAATTAAGCCTAATTAGGACTAATCAGCACTACTCGGCACAATTAAACCCTAATTAGGACTAAATAACCCTAATTAGTCCTAATCAACCCTAATTAGCTATAATTAATACTCGTAATTAACCCTAATAACACAGTTAGCCCTAATTAGCCCTTGTCCTTCCCATAATTACTCCATATTGCCCAGAGAAGGTTCAATTACTCGTTGTTTACAAACCCTGCCTTCTTTATATTAGTTGTTGTTTTGAGAAGTCCATTGGCAACGAGATGGTTCAACTCGTTGCCAACGAATTCTATTTAATGTGGAATTGGTAACATATGTAACGATCTTTCTGCAGTTTTGATATTTCGGAAAGATTCTTGCATATGTTATCAATTTCTGAACGCATGCATGCATAGAAACCCTTAGTTCCCGTTCAAAGGTACTCATTACAAAGTAATGCTTTGTAATGAGCCTTTGGATGTCCAGTTTGGACAATTTGGAAAAGCTAATTGTTTATAAAACAGTGTTTTGACTCATGCTTTGTGTTCTATGTCGTGGATATTTGGTACACGTTCTCGTGTGTTTCTCCGGGTGCATACAGATCTGGTTTTCTAACATCCGTCAAACCTTCTTGAGCAAGGTTAGATGAATGTTAGAACACCTAATCGATGTCGTGTACTTGGAGAAATGCGGGGAGGTGCTGCCGAATTTTTCACAGACATGGGACTAAGCATGAGTTAAAAACTGTTTTATAAACATGTGCTTTTCTGAATGGGATAGGACCACTACATGTTGAAGAGTGGAGGGGAAATATGTAGACATGTTGTAACATTCATGCATTCATATTTACATCGGCAATGCCTAATCACTGGTCATAATTGAAGGTGGTATACAGTACGATAATTCAGTCGTCATGTCAGTCGATCGAAGTTGGATGAAAAGGAAGAATGCTGAAGATTTTGAGTGTCGCGTTGACGAATTTCTCGACTTCGCTTATGCGCATCCTGCACATGTTGACCTTGATAAGATAAGGTGTCCGTGCGGTAGATGTGAGTTGTTGCACTGGAGAAAAAGAATTGAAGTAAAATGGCATCTTCGTCGGTACGGTTTTATGGGTGGATACACAAGGTGGACGCAGCACGGGGAAACGATAGTATTGTCGTCCAACCCGACTAGTCAAACTGAAGTTAGGGAGGAGGCACGATATGATTATTACCGAGATATGATTATGGATGCTGGGCATGCTAATATTGACTGGGGTGACGACAGTCCACAACCGCCGAACGAGGGGGCTCATCAGTTTTATGAGTTGTTGAGAGCTGCGGAAGAGCCGCTGTGGGATGGAGCTCCGAAACACACACGGCTGTCTGCGGTTAGTAGGTTATTACAGTTGAAATCAGACCACGGGCTGAGTGAGAAAGGTTTTAACGAGTTTGTTACCTTAATCAAAGAAATACTGCCCGAAAGTGAAAAGCTACCGCCGTCGTACTATGACGCGAAGAAGATGATGAGGAAACTTGGGTTGAGCTATGACCGGATAGATGCGTGCAATAACGATTGTGTGTTATTTTGGAAAGAGAATAAGGATTTGTCACGGTGTCCAGTATGTGATCATTCGAGGTACAAACCGGACAAAGGGAAGAAGAAAAACATTGCATGGAAGATATTGCGATATTTCCCGATCACACCACGGCTTCAGAGAATGTACTACTCCTCCAATACGGCTGAACATATGAGGGCTCACCGTGAGACTCGCAGCAACGATGCCGATGTGCTGACACACCCAGCTGATGGAGAGGCGTGGAAGGAGTTTGACCGCAGGCATCCAGTCTTTGCTCAGGAAGTTCAGAATGTTAGACTTGGTCTGGCAACCGATGGGTTCAACCCTTTCGGTCAGTCTACCACGCCTTACTCCTGTTGGCCTGTTATTATTGTCCCTTACAACCTTCCACCAGGCATGTGCATGAAGAAGCCGTATATGTTCTTGTCGTTGCTTATTCCGGGGCCGAAGAGCCCCGGTAAGGACATAGATGTGTATTTAAGGCCGTTGATTGATGAGTTAAAACAGTTATGGAATCATGGAGTCGAAACATATGATGCATCCCTTAAACAAAATTTTCAGATGAGGGCTGCTTTGATGTGGACTATACATGATTTCCCCGCATTGGGAATGACGTGTGGCTGGAGCACACATGGGAAGCTAGCATGCCCTGCTTGTATGGGCGTGAACCCCGGTCATACGTTAAAGCACGGCGGAAAGGCCTCGTGGTTCGGATGTCACCGTAAGCTTTTGCCACCGGGCCATCAGTTTCGTAGGCAGAAGGATAAATTTGACGGGACAATCGAGCGTGAGGTTGTCACACTGGACTACCCATCTGGTGAAGAAGTACTCTCACACCTGGAGGCACTTGATACTGACATACCACACGGTAAGGGTGTGCCGGATCAGAAGATTGCAGGGTTCGGGAAAGAGCACAACTGGAGAAAATTTTGTATCTTCTGGGAGTTAGCCTACTGGAGGACGCTCGTTATCCGAAACAACATGGATGTGATGCATATTGAGAAGAACGTTTTTGATAATGTGTTCAACACAGTGATGAATGTCAAGGGCAAATCGAAAGATCACCTTAAAGCGAGAAGGGATCTACAACAGTTGGGTGTACGCCGTGAATTGCATCCTCGGACAGTCAGTGGGAGGACCATACTTCCGAAAGCACCTTACTGTCTAGACAAGAAACAAGTGGAGAAGGTCTGTCAGTGGGTTAAGAATTTGAAGCTTCCGGATGGGTTTGCGTCCAACATATCTCGTTGTTGCAATGTATCGGAATGCAAGTTCCAAGGGATGAAGAGTCACGACTGCCACGTATTCATGGAGAGATTCATTCCTATTGCCTTCCGGGGACTGTTGCCACGGGTTGTTTGCGAGACTTTGACTGAATTATCTCATTTCTTTCGAGATATATGCTCTTCTACGATCCGGGTGAGTAACATGGAAGTGCTTGAGAAGAACATTGTGGTGACGATTTGCAAGCTGGAGAAAATCTTCCCACCTTCGTTCTTTGATTCAATGGAGCATCTGCCTGTTCACTTGGCATATGAAGCTAAGATGGGTGGACCCGTGCAATATCGGTGGATGTATCCCTTCGAGAGGTAATCCTTAAATTGTTACAGTTGTTCGTTTACACTTAATGCGACATCTGTTATCATTGATATTCCACCTAACTCGATTCGCTAAACTTCTAGGTTCATGTTCCATTTAAAGAAAAAAGTCCGTAATAAGGCTCGGGTTGAGGGCTCAATTGCGGAGGCTTACGTAATGGAAGAACTTGTAAACTTTTGTAGTCAATATTTCGGGCCTGATGTTGGTACAAGGTTAAATCAACTAGGCCGAAATGACCCCGGAGCAAGCACAAATTTGGAAGGGCAATTGTCAATATTCAAGCAGCCAGGGAGTCCGTTCGGCCGAACGTATACTCGATGGCTAACGGATGAAGAGTACAGTGCTGCAACAATATATGCCCTTCTAAATTGCGATGAAGTTTCGGCATTCGTTGAGTAAGTTAAAGTCTTAATTCACTTACATTGCTGTACATAATTGAAAGTGTGTGTTAAGTGAGTCAACTATATTGGTTTGCAGTGAGTTCGATGCGGAATCTTTAATCACTGATCCCGCTGGACTTGAATCTCATCGGAAATCACAATTTGTACAGTGGTTCAAAATCCGTGTAAGATTGTTTAACGAAATTATATTATGTGTTATATACAGTTCTGTGGCCAATTAGTATACTGATTTATCCTTAATTTTTACCGTCATCTACAATAGGTTCAGTCAATGGATAGACCAGTGGCCTCCTGCTTGAAATTACTAGCCGAAGGCCCTAACAAACAAACATCCTGTTACGGAGGCTATATCATCAACGGGTTTAGGTTTAACGTAAAAGATGATGACCGAACAAAACAAACCCAAAACAGTGGAGTCTTGGTCAACGGCGACTGTTATGCCGAGAATTGCATGGATTTTTACGGAGAGCTAGATGAGATTGTTGAGCTAACATATCTGGGTTCCCAAAACCGCCTGGTAATGTTCAAGTGTACGTGGTTCGATGTCACATGCAGTAGAGGAATCCGTGTTAGCTCTCAAGGGATTGTAGATGTCAATGTCAAGTCAAGACTTGCATCAGACGAGCCCTTTGTGTTTGCTAGTCAAGCTGTACAAGTCTTTTACGCGGAGGACGTCGCCAATCCCAAATCTCATTGGTATACAACTATCAAGTCCAAGAAATTGCCCGTGACATATGACAGTGAGCTAGACTCCTTTCAAGCCGACCAACCACGTGTCTTGTTCCCTGTTGAGGTCAACAACGAGGAGGACGATCTTCCTCTTCCAACAACACTTCTTGTAGGAGAAGAAGTCGTAGATGATGACGCGGAAGACGTGGAAAGTGTTGGAGATGATGTGACCGAGTCTACTGATGAAGAGGATGAATTAGAAGATGAAGAGGACGACGAGCGAAGGGAAAGTGATGAAGATGATTCGCAAACTGAAAATGATTGACTTGTAATGTTGTAACATCACGGGAAAAATGTAGTAACATTTTAGAACTTGGTGTTTATTGATGTGTTTTTGCACATCCGTTCATATATATATATATATATATATTGTGCCGATGATGATTTTTGCCAAATTATTGTTTTTAACGTGTTAATGTCTTTGTAATTTATCTATATGAAGTCAGATATGGATAGGATACGGGCTATTCGTGGCCGGGCTGGACGCCGAGCTGCTTCCTCCCCGGTGGGTCCCACCTCGTCATTGCCTACTGATGACGAGGCACAGAGTGATCGCGGACAGCAAATGGGGTCCCAGCCCCAGCCGTTGCCGTCGCCCCAGCCCCAGCTCGAGCCGTCGCCCCAGCCCGACGCAGATTCATCCCACACGCGCGTGCATTCTCCATCTTCCGTGGGTTCTACCTCAGGTATAGTTGATAACGGTGTTTCGTACATTTTCGCTAGCCTTATATTTGAACTGTATTAATGTCTGTGTTTTGTAGGATCTCGACGAGGCCGTGGTCCGACACGCGGGGTACGCATCGACCCCCAGCGTAAACAGAGAGTTACGCTCACGCAGGAGGGCCTGTAAGTACTAAAAATATCACCTCATGCCTTATATTTAAAATTTTGGGGTGTTAATTTATATTTGAACTGTATTAATTTATTTATTTACTTCTTTGGCAGGATCCTGGAGAATCAGGCGAGGACGAAGATCGGCGTTCTTGTGAAGGGCCGATTCTTCGAGCCACGCCTGTACTGGAAGGACTGGGATGCCGCTGCGAGGGAGGCCCTATGGGAGGAGTGGCTGGTACGGTGAAGTATTTTTTTCAGCGTTAGTAAATGTTTAATTACAGTTTGTTTTATGTTGTTAATTTGTGTTATTGAATGCCTTACAGGAGGGGTTCACGTTTGACACGCCTCAGCAGCAGGTACTGGGGCAGCAGGCTTTCTTTGCCTACATCGGCAAGAATTACCGCCGATGGCTCCACGATGCACGGGACCGGGCGAAGAAGGCGCTGCCCGCGGGTGCCCCGATGACGGACATGACGAGATATCCCCCACATTGGATATCTCACCGTGTATGGGGGGAGATGATAGATCGGTGGGCTGCGGATCCAGGTTGGGACGCCAAGAGTAAGAGCGGGGCTGAGAACAGACAGAACAAAGATCCGACGCACACGGGGGGGTCGGTGCCACACGACATCGTCCGACACATGAACGCGGTCGAGCACCCGGATCTGGAGGAGGATGAGGTCATAGCTCTGACGTATAATCAGACGCACGTGCGGAAGAAGGACAAGGACGAGACGCACCGGGCGGGCGACTATATTTCAGATATTGCCCGGCGGATCGATGTGAGTCAATTTATTTAAGTTGTTAATGTTTTTTCTTTCTATCCTCAATGTCTGTTTCGTTAATTAATGCCCTAACATATCGTTAAACCACTATTTTTGCAGGCCTCGTATGAACAGCTAAGGGGGTCCGAGCAGCAGTCCGGACAGCCATCAGCGTCCACTAGTACGGCTGCGAGTACTGGGGGGTTGAAGCGATGGCTGGATACGCCGGAGGTCGTGAATCGGCCGAAAGGCCGCATACGCGGCCTGCCTAGCACGACTGCTCGTGCCGTGATAGGAGCGTCCTCACCCCCTGCTGCCCCTCCACAGACACCGGCTCCTCGGCCTCAGTTGGACGACGAGGAGATCCAGCGCATTGCTACAGTGGTGGTGAGGATGATCAGGGAGCAGGGCACTGCTGGACAGGCCGAGCCGGCCCCGGATCAGCAGGATCCAGATCCGGGACTCGGCAACCCCTGATGAGCCCCTTCCCGTGCCCGTTCCTAGCTTCCCCCCCCGCCCCCCGCCCGGCTTGTACTCTTCTCCCCTCTCCTAACCGGCTGTATCCGGTTCCCGGCTTGTACATATATAAGTTTTTTTTTATAATAAATATTTTTTATAATTGATTATATATATTTCTTTCTGTATTGATTATTGCGCGTTGTTGTTGAGAATTGAAAATTGTATTACAGGTCTGGGTAATTGAAAAATAAAAAAAAAATTTCAAAAAAAAATTTGACTTTTGGCGACGGATTAATTCCGTCGCTAAAAGTATTCCTACAATCAGTTATTTAGCGACGGAATATTCCGTCGCTAAAATATTTTATCCGTCGCTAATTTGACAAAAAAGAAAATAAATTAAAATTCTAAAAATATAATTAGCGACGGAATATCCGTCGCTAATTAAAAATAAATCCGTCGAAAAAAATGACATATTTAGCGACGGATTTAAAACATTCCGTCGCTAAACTATTAGTGACGGGCTTTTATACGAGGGATTTTTAGCGACGGTGAATCCGTCGCTAATTCTTTTAGAGACGGATTTTGGGCTTTTACAACGGATTTCCCCGTCGCTAAAGGCCTGTTTTCTTGTAGTGAGTCGCCTATTCCGTAGGCCGAGGTAGCATCCCGGAGGAGCCGTCTACCTGGCCGGCCGAGGTAGCATCCCGGAGGAGCCGTCTACCTGGCGAAAGGGGAGTTGAAGAGCTCCCTGGTGGAGATAGTGTCCCGGAGGAATCGCCTATCCCCATAGTGAGTCCTTGTGCCGGAGCACTCGGAGCGCATCAAGGTAGCATACCGGAGGAGCCGTCTACCCGACTGTCCGAGGTAGCATCCCGAAGAAGCCGTCTACCTGGCAGAAGGGGAGTTAAAGAGCTCCCTGATGGAGATAGTGTCCCGGAGGAGTCACCTATTCCGTAGGCCAAGGTAGCATCCCGGAGGAGCCGTCTACCTGGCGGAAGGGGAGTTGAAGAGCTCCCTGGCGGAGATAGTGTCCCGGAGGAGTCGCCTATCCCCACGGTGAGTCCTTGTGCCGGAGCACTCGGAGCTCGTCAAGGTAGCATACCGGAGGAGCCGTCTACCCGACTGTCCGAGGTAGCATCCCGGAGAAGCAGTCTACCTAGAGGAAGGGGAGTTAAAGAGCTCCCTGATGGAGATAGTGTCCCGGAGGAGTTGCCTATTCCGTAGGCCGAGGTAGCATCCCGGAGGAGCCGTCTACCTGGCAGAAGGGGAGTTGAAGAGCTCCCTAATGGAGATAGTGTCCCGGAGGAGTCGCCTATTCCGTAGGCCGAGGTAGCATCCCAGAGGAGCCGTCTACCTGACAGAAGGGGAGTTGAAGAGATCCCTGGCGGAGATAGTGTCCCGGAGGAGTCGCCTATCCCCGCATGATGTTCCACACTCCGGAGAATGGGTCGAAGCATGTTCCACGAGCAAGGCAAGGTGCGCATGGTGTGGTGAAAGGATGGACCGATGCAAGGAGCATGCCGGGGGCACATGTGATGGAGATGGCGCACGGGCGCGGCGACGAACGTCGCAGAGATAATACTCGGTGCTGGGGGCACGTATCATGAGAATGGCGCACGTGCGCGGCGACGAACGTCGTGGAGCAATACTTGGTGCCGGGGCACGTGTTATGAAAGTGGTGCGGCGACGAAGGTCGCGAAGCATATACTTGGTGCCGGGGCACACGTTATGAGAATGGCGCATGGGCGCGGCGGCGAAGGTCGCGGAGCATATATTTCGTGCCGGGGCACATGTTATGAAAGTGGCGCATGGGCGCGTCGACGAAGGTCGCGGAGCATATATTTGGTGCCAGGGAACATGTTATGAGAATGGCGGATGGGCGCGGCGACGAAGGTCGCAGAGCGTATACATGGTGCCGGGGCACATGTTATGAGAGTGGCGCATGGGTGCAGCGACAAAGGTCGCGGAGCATATATTTGGTGCCGGGGCACACATTATGAGAATGGCGCATGGGCGCAGCGATGAACGTCGCGGAGACGGTGCACGGGCACGCGTTGGGTGTCCCGAAGATGGGATTTGAGGTGAGTGTACCTGTCATAACAAGATGATGAATGCAACATGTAGTAATGACAAAGTTGGAAGTGATGGTACGCGGTCGTCAGTGATGGGTCATTCGGTAGTAGTGCGCGACTTTAGGGGACGGGCATTGCCGGGGAGATGTGCGATCGCGGACGACGGACGTTGCGAGGTTAATGGACGATGGACGTCGAGAGGTTAATGCGTGATGGACGTCGTGAGGTTCATGGAGGACGGATGTCCCGAGGTTGATGCACGACGGACGTCGCGAGGTTGATGGGCGACGGACGTCGCGAGGTTGATGGGCGACGGACGTCGCGAGGTTGATGGGCGACGGACGTCGCGAGGTTGATGGGCGACGGACGTCTCGAGGTTGATGGACGGATGTCGAAAGGTTGATGGACAACGGACGTCGCGAGGTTGATGCACGACGGACGTCGCGAGGTTGATGCACGACGGACATCGCGGGGTTGATGTACGAATGTCCACAAACATCGCGGAGGTGCAAAGACTTGAGAAGACAAGTGCGCGCGGGAACGGAGGCCATGGGCCAAAGATTGGGGGAAGGCCAAGGCCACCACCCCTGGGGAGGCCGAGAATGACCCTGAGGGGTGGCCAAGGCCAATGGCCAACTCCCATGGAGGGAGGCTAAGGCCACTCCCCCTTTCGGTGAAATTTGGGCACACCGACGATCGGTGTTTTGATGAGCGGTGATGAATCTGAAAGTTGCGTTGCGACGATCGTGTCGACGTGAATCATACCCACATGATGAACAAGGTGCTAAAGTCACATACAAAGCATACGAAGCGAACAAAGCACAAAAAGGACCTTGTGCAAAAAGTGAAGAACCGGGGGGGGGAAGGCCAAAGCCAACCTCCCATGGGAGGTCGAGGCCGACCCCATGGCCTTGGGTGAGGCCGAGGCCGACCCCATGGCCTTAGGTGAGGCCGAGGCCAGCCCCATGGGGTTGGTCAAGGCCTTTGCCCCTTGACCCCGTTGCCTCGGTTGCGCCATCGGTCGATGTTTTTGGTGAAAAAGTTATCGGGTGGTTTTGGTGTGACGAACGTGCTACCGTGAGTGACGTTGATGCAGAATAATTGGTGACGAAGTCGCACGTGAGGCGTGTGAAGCAAAGAATGCACGTGACTTGGGCGTCCGCACTTTGATCGGTTTGAAGCGTTGAAGAATTGACTGTTGAATCCGTTGACGTGTTCGCGTGAAATGGGACCCTCATTGGGCCCTTGGGTACGACCAGAATAGGTTGGGAACACTTCCTGATCTTAATATATTTCTGTTATTATCACAAAAGAAATGACATACTACATTAAAACAGCCACTAAATTGTAATATATCTTTAATATAAATCTTGAATTGCAAGTCTAAACTCAATTTTTCTCTGAAGATTTCGTTAAGAGTAAAATCCTTTAACTTTATTTTTTGAAAATGTTAAGAACCCTACCATTAAAAGGAATAGAATAAGAGTTACACCAAGCCAAAAAGGCAAGTAATCGCTCACGGATGACATCCCCATCCAATAGAAATAATAATAAATAAACCAAACTATAATACCTAGTATGTGTGTGTGTGTGTGTATGTATGTATGTATATATATATATATATATATATATATATATATATATATATATATATAGCTGATCTGTTGCCCACGCAATCTGGCCGTCCACCAGGGATTTATGGACGATCCAGATCTTTTTTTAAGTTTTCTTTAGTCCGTCCATCACATAATGTAGTGGACGATATTTTGACAAAAATAACCTCGCTTGAAGGAAAAATAGTATGGTGCTCGTCCGCTACATAAGGTAGTGGACGACATGTGGAAAGATTAGCCTATCAGATCCTCAACCATAGACTAAGTATGAAAGGGCAAAGGAGACCAGTGTATTTGACCCATCTTCTAGGGCTTTAATTGTTGACTTATTGATTTTGATGATTCCAGACATATTATCTCTAACATTAATCTGACAACTTTATTAAGATAAACATTTCAGGATTTATCTCTTAATCAAACAAAGACAAGATCTTGACATGGACAAAGCTTGAATCAGAACTTGGACTCGGGATTTAAAGCCATGGACTACATTGAAGATGCAAGAACCTGATGTCAAATTTTTTTCTTGTCAGTATAAATCTTTCTTAAAAGATCTGACAGAAATTCTAGTAAAGAACCAAATCTTTTAGTCGAAGTTAAGTGTTTTAGTCGAAGTCGAGCATTTCAGTCGAAGTCATCAGTTTTAGTCGAAGTCAAGCATTTCAGTCGAAGTCATCAGTTTTAGTCAAAGTCAAGCATTTCAGTCGAAGTCAAGTGTTTTAGTCGAAGTCAAGTGTTTCAGTCGAAGTCATCAGTTTCAGTCGAAGCCAAGACTTTCAGTCGAATCCATGACTTTCAGTCGAAGCCAGGACTTTCAGTCGAAGCCAGGACTTTCAGTCGAAGCCAAGACTTTCAGTTGAAGCTAAATGTTTTTAGTCGAAACAAAAACTTTTAGTTGAAGCCAAATCATTTGTTTTTAGTCGAATCCTTTTTTGGACTTTTCCTTCCTAACGGTTCACTTCTGCTACATATATAAATAGGGGGTCCTTGGGAGCATTTACTCTCTCTCTTGCGAAAATCTTTTTTATACTCTCAAATACATCTCAAAAACTCTCTCTCATCTTGATATCTTATCTTTCATTCTCTATTGAGTGAGTTTTTATCCTTGAGATTGTTCATAGTAAGCTTCTTGGTTTGGTTCTTGAAAGGATATAGATCTTCCCACCTAAGAAGGCTTAGATCTTATTCTTCATTGTAATATTTGCTCAAGAAGGAGCTTGTTTGTTTACATTCAACTTGTAAATCTCTTTTCATTTGTAATCTGTTGGAAACCTTGGAAGGGTTTCAGAAATTGTACTGCGGTTTGAGCTAGCACCCAAAGCTAGTTGGTTTAGTGAAAGGCTCGAGTAGGTCTCCCTTGCGTGGAGTGCTCGAGGACTGGACGTAGGCTGGTGGGGCCGAACCAGTATAAATCTCTGTGTTAAATTTATCACTGTTATATTTGTCATCACTTTGTATCTCAGTTTTTAATTTATACTCAAAGATGTAAAACACCTATTCACCCCCCTCTAGGTGTATTTAGGGACCTACATTAATCACAGCCTTTCTTTGGTCGGTCTTATGTGTATTAGTGATATCAACTTAAGCAGATTGCTCTAAAATGCAGCTGAATGTAGAAGATATCTAATTTCAGCTTCGCTGATTGGTTCGCCTTGAACTGGAGAAGAATGAGGTTTCACTTATTTTAGGTAATGCAAACCCTCCAACCTCCGTGCAGTTAATTTCTATTTTGAAGAAAGGCAGGGGCATGACCTGTACAGACAAAAATTCCCCAATCCGGTGGATACGACCGTTGCCAACTACCATGGAATCGGCAAAAGGGAGAGAGGCATCGCTAGTGTATATAGTGTCATTTGTCACCACTAAGTTTGCTACTACTCTGAAGACCGCGGCCTCCAATTCAAGAAATCTGAGATTACAAAACTGGATTCATTAAGTGAATATGTGCGTGGGTGTGTGTGCGTGCCCGTCATGGTCAATTGCAGGAAAGGAAAAGTTTGTGGATGATTGCGTACAGTAATTGTTGAGAAGAGGAGGTGAGGCTATGGAGAGAAGTATGACCAGTGAGGCTGACAAGGTCATAAGTCTTTACATTATGCCGTCTGCTACATAATGTAGCAGACGAGCATTGTACTGTATTTCCTTCAAGCTCGAGGGTATTTTTGTCAAAAAATCGACCACACATTGTGTGGCGGATGGACGGACTGCAAAAAAAAATTGCAAAAAAAAAAAAATTTTGGATTATCTACAGATCGAGCGTGGACGGCCAGATAACGCGGGCAACTTAACTTAAGTTGCCCGCACGGTCAACGGATCAGCTCTCATATATAATTATAATTACTCATTTTTTATTTTTTTAATCGTAAATAATATTATAATCATTATTAATATTTTTTACCTTTTTAAATGAAAAATCCGAACTAGCTGAAATAAAATGAAAAACAACCTAAAAACATGATAAGTATCAACCAACAAAATGGATAACTACTAACTAAGAACAAGAAAGAAAAAATAAAGCAAATAAACTACACACAACACCATATCCCAACTGCCAGCTGCCATTCCGAAGCACAGGCACCCGTCCGAATGCTGCATGGTGCATCGACTCCTCGATCTTCATGCACCCACGCCGACACAGGAATTTTTGCAGTTTCTCGCCATCGCTCTGTTGCCTCGCCTTCCAAATTGTAACACTGACTCGCACTAAGTTGCTTGGTGGGCACTGTTTGCCTCACCGGATCCACGTCCACCGCCAGTCCATCACCTCACTGCCAAGAAGCACTGAACTGCAACAGCAATCAGCCAACCATTACTGGACAGCCACCACCACCAGCTGAATTCCCATCCACCACACACAATTACACGAGGCATCCACCACCACTGCAATCCCGTTGAGCCACTTTCACCTTCACTACAAGCTGGGTCAAAGCACCATCATCACCACCTAAATCGAGCCAATCTCACCTTTCTGGAAGAAAGGGGGAAGGGTGAAGCAATTTGGGAGGGGGGGGGGGGGGGGGACAAACCCTAGAAGCGAAAATCCTTTTGACCCAGACTCACCTCTTCTTCGCCGATCCATAACCACCACGCTCCCACTGCAGCGTTCTCCGACCTACAACCACCACACAAACACACCAACGGAGGGACCGGCAACACTCATCCTCTCTGACCCACAACCACCACACCCGATTGCCTAGTAACTAGCCAAGCCTGGATAGCCACACCCAACGACCCTCACCACCACTTGGCTCTGACGCCTATCAAACACCCACTGGCCGTAGCTCCGCCGCCTACGGCGAAGGCCACCCGCCGCATCAACCACAAATCCCAAATTGAAACCCTAAACTCACACAAACATTACAAATTTGAAAGACAACTAGCCTACTGCGTCACCACCCGCTAAAGGAAACCAGTGGTGGTGACGGACAACCGAATTTCAGAGAGATGGAGTCGTTCGGCGCCACCTCTTGTTTAAAAAAGAGGTGATTGACCATATTGTGCGGAGAGAAAAGAACCAACAAAGGGCGAGGGGAAGAAAAGGAGAAAGAAAGGAAAGGAGGGAAAAGAAGAAGATAGTTGGAGTAATTCTTGGTTCTACTGAAAGCGACTTATCGCTCCGTAAAATCCTTTAATGATGATTGAAGCTTCCTCCAAATAAAATCTTGACAGTGCAAAAATATGACTGCCTCCAGAAAATGCTAAAAAACTCATTTCACATGCAATGGACGGACTGCAGATCTAGCTACCATATCTACTCTTGCTTACAATAAATTTCTTTCCTTTTTCCGTCCCTGTCCTCTCTTTCCTCTTTTGTTTCTTTACTCTCATTGGACTTGTTCAGTGGTTATTTAGATCTTTGTCCACCAACAATAAAAATGCTGCACATCTTTTCATCCTTACAAGCATGGCTACTATTTCTTCCCACATTGCCGTCATGACCTTCCCATTCAGTTCACACCCATCTGCACTCCTCAATCTTGTCCGCAGGCTTGCAGCTTCCGCCCCCACCGTCAGGTTTTCTTTCCTTAGCACGGCCAAGTCCAACCAGGCCATCTTCTCTGGGAAACAATATGACAACATTAAGCCTTACGACGTTTCTGATGGCCTGCCCGAGGGGTACGTCTTTACAGGGAACGTGCATGAGACCGTGAGGCATTCATGAAGGCTACCCCGGGCAATTTCAAGGAGGGTATGCGGGAGGCAGAGGCGGAAGCAGGGGTGAAGGTCGGCTGCTTGTTGACCGATACATTCTTAGCATTTGGTGGAGAAATGGCTGTGACGCAATGGGTGTCCCGTGGATAGCACTTTGGATTGGTGGCCCGTGCTCCCTCTCTATCCACATACATACTGATCCCATCCGGAGCACTGTGGGAGACACAGGTAAGGATGTCATTTCCAAGAAACTTCTACATCATGTTTGTGAGTTTTATGAAATAGAGGAAAGAAAAGAAAATGGGGAAAAGGGAGGTTTTTTTCTCCATTTCTGTAGTTTGTGAAGTTTTAGAAGCAAAGAAAAGAAGAGAAATGCAAAGAAAAGAGATGAAAGATTTGGAATATTTTTCTTCAAACTCTCTCCAAAGTTAAAAAGAAATGAAACGAAAGAAAATAAAAGCCATTTCTCTACCTTATTTTCAATCAAAACTCACAAACAAAATATGTAATTTAGCACGCTATCAAAGCTTTCATTGTGCTTAGTATTAGTTTAGTTATTCTTGCTTGTATAGTTGATGTTCCTTTTAGGGACGTGCAATTTATACTCTATCTATTTTAACAGGTTTGGTAATACTTTTAGAACCACCTGTAACTTAAAAGTATTTGTATCTATGATTTATAGCTTGTCTTTACGTGGACTGCATTCGAGAATATTTTGCGAACTGCAACTTCCAAATGAAGTGGCTTGAAATACAGGAGACAATTTAATTTTAAGTGTTGTCATGTCAACGTTCTCTAAACCGAATCATAGCATCTGAATAACACGAGATACTTGTCATTGCAACAGGTATGGCACAAAATGCAGAACAAACTCTCAAGTTCATTCCAGGAATGTCCAAAATTCAGATCAGTGACCTGCCCGAAGGGATCGTCGATCACCTAGAAATGCCAATTGCGCATGCACTCCATATAATGGGGTTAAAGTTGCCAGGAGCAACTGCTGTTGTGCTGAATTCTTACGAAGAAATTGACTTGACAATAATAACTGATTTGAAAACAAAGTTAAAGAAGGTGCTCAGCGTTGGTCCATCGACCTTAACGTCATCATCGCCTTCCAAACCAGATGAGAGTGGTTGCTTGCCATGGTTAGACAAACATAAAGCAGCATCAGTGGCATACATTAGCTTTGGTACCATACTCGTACCACCCCCTAGTGAACTTGCAGCACTGGCAGAAGCAATAGAAGCTAGTGGGGTTCCATATCTTTGGTCTCTTCCGGATCACTTGAGGCATCATTTGCCACAAGGGTTTGTGGAAAGGACAAGCACGAGAGGAATGATTGTTTCATGGGCGCCACAGTTGCAAGTATTGGCACATACTTCAGTCGGCATCCATATAACTCATTCTGGCTGGAACTCTGTGTTGGAGAGTATTTCATATGCCGTGCCTATGATCTGTAGGCCGTTTTTTGCGGACAATATGTTGAACTGTCGCATGGTTGAGGATGTATGGGAAATCGGTGTAAGAGTGGAGGATGGCATACTCACCAAAAGTGGAACAATGAAAGCCATAGAACTTCTCTTGTTCAATGACAAGGGGAAAAAATGAAAGAGAACATTAGATTGCTCCAAGAGAGGGCAGTAAAAGCTGTTGGATCAAATGGTAGCTCAGCTAAGAATTTTGAGACTCTGGAAGAAATAATTGGTTCCTGCCGTTGAGTATTACGAGTGACTTAATTTTTTAGTATTTCACGCGCTAGAGATATGCATCACTGTTGTTCTATGTCACATGCTTGTAATTTTGGTTTACTTATGGGTTGGTGTGCCTGTGAACCATGTAAAATTAGTGAATAAATTGTAGTGGGAGATTGCATTTTTTATTGTTCGGATAAGGCTTGCAGTAGGAAACCCCTGATGAGCCCACTTTTGATAACAGGTCATAGTTGAATAAAATTATTGCGATTGGACAGGGAGTGCAAAAGAAAGACACACACACAGAGGTATGAATTTCCATGTCAATAATATCAAGATTAGTAGAAAATTGATGATTCACGTGACCGTAACACTTGGACCAGAGATGTATGAGAGGTTGCCATTTTAACCGATTCGGTATCTATGACTTTTCGATATTGTTGCTGCGCTAAATAGTTGATCGGGAACCACAGCCAGAGAATAGACCTGCAAAGCAGAACATAGAGTAATTGTCGGGTGGTTTCCAACGGAAGAACTCTTCGATACTTAAGTCATAGCGCAGCTAACAGGGTAGAACTCTGAGAAAGCAATACAGCACAGTGTATGTATATGTGTAGTTGTCCAGATACCTAGGGGTAAACCCCTTTATATAATCGTAGGTGGAAGACTTCAAATAGGCTTTTTACTCTTGACAACTGGACCTTGAGACAGATGAACCACGATCATGTTAGGATCCTTGAGAATCACGTCACCATCCCTGATGATTGAGTTAAGATCCTTTTAGAATCCTAATTCTAACAATATATAGTAACCACTAAATCCATAATTGTCAACGGCTAATAACCATGAGTCAACATTGCCACTTGTCATTCACTGATTGGAGGGGTATTTTTAACTATATCATAATCCCCCCCCCCACTTTTGTCGGCAGTTACGAAGCGGGCGAAAGCACACTTTTTGCTGGAAAAGCTAAAATAATGATTTATATATGTCCGAACACGAAGAAAATAGTCTTGGTGCTTTACTCGGGTAAGGTGCTCAGACAGTATTCTGCTAGGGCATATGCCTTTGTCCTAACAATATAGAGTTAGTCCTGGCCGCCACCTCGAGAGAATTGCTGGGAATTATTCTGCTTGGGTGAAGTGCTTGGACAGCATTCTGGCAAGCAGATGCTTGATTCAGCCTCGTGCTTTGTCCGAGCACAAGGGGGATGAAGTTCGAGACTCTGCTCGGGTAGATGCGTGATTCTATATTGTGCTTTGTCTAAGCACAAGTGGAATGAAGTTCTAGACCCTACTCGGATAGCATTCTGCTTGGGTAGATGCTTGATTCCATCTTGTGCTTCGTCCGAGCACAAGGGGGATAAAGTTTGATACCCTGGTCTGACAGCATTCTGCTAAGGTAGATGTTTTATTCTACCTTGTGCTTTGACCGAGCACAAGAGGAATAAAGTTCAAGACATTACTCGGGTAGAGTGCTCGGATAACGTTCTACTCGGGCAGATGCTTTATTCAACCTCGTGCTTCGTTCGAGCATAAGAGGGATGAAGTTCGAGATGCTACTCAAACAGCATTTTGCTAGAGCAGATACTTTGTTCCACCCTGTGCCTTGACTGAGCACAAGGGGAATGAAGTTCGAGACCCTGCTCGGGCAGAGTGCTCGGACAATATTCTGCTTGAGCAGACGCTTTATTCCAACTCGTGCTTAGATTGAGCACAAGGGGGACGAAGTTCGAGACTCTGCTTAGGCAGAGTGCTCAGAAACTATTTTACTTAGGCTGATTTGTGATTCAATCTTGTGCTTCGTCCAAGCACAAGAAGGATGAAGTTTGAGACCTTGCTCGGGTAAAGTGCTCGGACAGCATTATGCTCGCGCAGATGCTTGATTCCATCTTGTGCTTCTGCCAAACACAAGGGGATAAAGTTTGACACTTTGCTCTAGCATAGTTCTCGGATCGCATTCTACTCAGGTAGATGCTTTATTTCACCTTATGCTTTGATCAAGTACAAAAGGAATGAAGTTTGAGACTCTGCTCAAGTAAAGTGCTCGGCAGCATTCTGCTCGCGCAGATGCTTTATTCCACCTCGTGCTTCGACCGAGCACAAGGGGGATGAAGTTCGAGACTCTACTCGAGCGAAGTGCTCAGACAGAATTCTGCTTGGGCAGATGCTTTATTCCACCTTGTGAGTTCCCATAATCTACACGTGTCTTACGTATATAAATGCCTTAGGCGGGAAATTCAAATTTCCCTACTCTGAGGTCGTGACACGTAAGGAGGCAAATCTATCATCGCGCTTTCCAATAGTCGGTTATAGGAGAATCCTCTATAAAAGGGCAAGTCCACTTCATTTTTCACCTCGCTCAAAAGTTGGAAGTACTTTGCTCTGCATCAATGGTCAATAAGCTCGTATTTAGCCTTTCTTTCTCCTTCTCCTTTCAATCACAGTCTGTCTGTCTACTATATGGCATTTTTTAATGAAGATTGTTTATTAGCTATCCAAAGGTAGGTTATAAGGTCTATGCCCTTAATCTTTCATTCATTCAAGTACTTTCTTTTTCGACTTGGAATGTTATAATATTAAATATTATATAAATAAGGATAGGTATCGCCCGACATCTATTCTTGCTTTCTTTCTTTTTCTTTTAGTAGTTAGCTTGGATCAAGGAAGCTCCGCCCAAAGGTCCTCAAGTAAGTTCTCTTTCTACTTTGCTCTTAGTTCAACATTTCCCTTTTAGTAGTTTCAAGTGTCGTGGGTAGAAAGTATGTCAGAGTTATTTGATAGTGTAACTTCTTCCGAAGAAGCTATTAAGAGTAGTTCTTCTTCATCCACTGGGCGAGCTCCTACATCCCAAAGCAAAGCTAATCCCTCCAATCCCCAGTCATCACAACCTTTACCCCTAAGAATGCACTAGGGGAGTTAAGGGATAAGGACAAAGACAAAGAGAACCCTAAGTTCACTGCCAACGAGAAGCAAAATAAAATAACCAAGGAGGAGCTTGAAGCGCTTATCATGGAGTATCCCCTATTCGAGGGTTGGATAGCTCGGGTTCGAGAGTGACAAGAGCCTGCCAACTATGGAACTGACTGGGAAACAGGCATCTATGAAGAACAAGTGAGGTCAGGCTATAGACTCCCTCTGCACTTTTTTGCCCTTGAGATGTTTGATCATTTCAAAGTGGTGCCCAGCTAGCTTGTAACCAATGGCTGAAGAAAATTGGTGGGTCTCTTCTATTTGATCGAGAATTCTGGCTAAGCTAATCCCACAGACTTCCTGAAAGTCTTCTTTGAACTTTGCTTTGCTAAAGGTGTTGCCAGCAACCCTGGATGGTACTACATCCATAGCAGGCAAAGGCTTCTCAAGGGTGGTCATAAATAAAAAATAAAGCGTTGGCATTCCAGATACTTCTTCACTTATCGCGAGACCAAATGGACTTGGGGTTCGATAAGAAATGGAATGCCGACTACAAGGATATTGAGAACAAGAACAAGCCTCTTCTTGACACCTTAACAAAACATATTCTTAGCCATATAAAGATTTAGGGTGGTCTTTCCATTGATGAGCCTCTCACCGAGCAACAATTAAAGTATGGGAATATCATCCCCATAAACCTATACCGGTTGATCTTCCAGTTAATCCTCCCCCTTTGGGCGCTACTAGCACATCTTCCACTATAACTACACCACTAGGTAGGCATCACGTAGGCCTTTGTGTACTTTGATTTCATTTTGTTCACCTTTCTTTCAATGTTAATACTGTTGTTCTTCTAACACAGAAATGGCTAGAGGTAGCAAAAATACATTGAAGACGGGCTTCTTAGGTGCTCTTCAGAAGATGAAGGGAAAGAGAAAAGAAAAATAGTCCGCCACTGAAGTGCCCCCTGCTCTGAAGAGTGCCAAAGTTAACTCTTTTTAAACCACCTCCCCAAGTTATCGAAGGTGGGTCTATTGAAGAAGATCCCATGTTTCGGTCCCGATGGACTATCAGGCAAGGCGACATAGAAATGTTGAACAACCACGTTTCCGAGCAACATCTCACACATGGTGTTCTCCCAAACAACACGGAGATCCTAGTAAATCAAACTCACGAGTCTTTTTCTTGCACCTTTGTCCAGGCAGTGTATTCAATAAGGGCTTGTTTGTGCCTCTTTCCCTTTTATCACAACCTTCCTTCTGTTTGTCACTACTCTTGTCTTTCAGATGTACGTCTGTGGTTCGTAAATGCTATCTCGTTTTGAGTTGGCCAGGGATATGGCCGCTCTGGATAGACAAGAGAAGAGGGAGGTCGTTGCTCAAGCAGAGGAAGCCACAGAGCGTGCGCAAGATCTAACCAAACGAGAGGTAGCTCTCCTAGCCGAGGTTGAGGTCCTTAAAATAAGACTAGAGAGAGCCAAAAAGAAGATAGCGGAGGTGAGAGATCAAGGCATCTAGGACTTCCATGATGGGAATGCCAGAGACGAGTGGCTAAAGAAACGCATTAACGACAGTCCGGAGATTTACGAAATGAGCTTCCTAAAGGCTAAGGAGATGTTTGCCCAATGGTTTCCTGATATTCCTCTGCAAGACTTCATGGTGCTGGTCTTTGGGTCCCCATCTGGAGACACCGTCATGCCTTTCGAAGTAGGGGACTTTATTTCTCAGGCTGCAAAGGATGGTCACTCGGGCGCTGCCCTTAACCCAAAGACACTGCTTCCGTGTTTTTAGGTTCTTTTCTGTTATTTTGACTAAGTACCCTAGATGCTCTTTCAAGAGTTTTTAAACACTTTATCTTATCTACCATTCTTCCTTAGAGGGTGTTTTATTCACGACATTTGTTGTTTGCTCATGCTACTACGTGTTTACCAGCTTATGCCATACACATAGTGTTGTTCTTTCTACGTTGACACAAACTCTTATTCATCACATAAGATTTGGCAAAAAGCCCAGCACCCTCGCTTGGCCAAGTCTTGAAGTAGCAAAGTTGGATGGAGTGACGATGTCCCATCAAAACCTTGCTACCTCATGGGTTAGATCTATAGCTAAATCGTCAGCCTTCTGCTCTGGCAGAGGCCTTGTTCTCCTTGTGCTTCATCTGTATACAAAGGCGATAAAGTTGCTCCCTGCTCGGGGAGGGGGCTCGGCCGGCCGGCCTTCTGCTCAAGCAGAGGGCTTGTTCTCCTTGTGCTTTATCTACGTAAAAAAGAGATGAAGTTTTCTCCATGCTGTCGGGCTTCGGTTTAGGCAGAGGGTTTGTTCTCGTTGTGCTTCATTCATGCACAAAGATGAAGTTTGCTCCTTGCTCAGGGAGGGAGCTCAGCCGGCCTTCTGCTTGGGCAAAGCGCTTTATCTCCTTGTGTTTCATCTGTGAAGTTTGCTTCCAACTTGAACAAAGAGAATTATTTTTGTAACATCACAGTCATGCTTAGAATAAGAACTTTATTGCTCGGGCAAAAAATATAAAGTACATACTGCTGGATCGATGCCAACCCATTTGTTCGCAAGCCATCTAAAAGACTACTCTGAAAAGATTAAAAAAAATCCTAAGCCTTGCTATGGAGTTTGACAAGGTCCGAGTCCCCTTGTCCCCCCCAAAAAGAAGTGTCTTACCATGGGACAAGTTGTTATTGGTAATATCATAGCAAAATTCTCGGCATTTCAAGTGCCAGGGATTGGATCTCCAGAGAGTGTCTCTAATGCATAAGCGCCTAACTTAAGTGCCCTTAAGACACGATAAGGCCCTTTCCAATTTGGGGAGAATTTTCCTGTAGCTCACTTAGGGTCAGATAAATCCCATTTGCGAAGAACTAAGTCCCCAACTTGAAAGAACTTTGAGCAGACTCTTCGATTACAGAATTACATTAGTGTGCGACCTGTTGCTTTATAGCTAGGGAGCATTCGTGAGCTTGGGCCAAAATTTCCTTTACAAGATCAAGATTCACGTGGAGGCCAGCTTCTTTATCCTCTGTGCTCAAGTGCATAGCCCGAATTGTTGGCATCCCTACTTCAACTGATAACATTGCCTCTGTCTAAGAGCAAATTGGAATCGTCTGTAGTCTTTTTGTAGTTTTTGTACGACCTTATTGAGCTCTTAAAAGCTCACCCTTCGTTTGACTCCCTTCAGCAGGTGGTGATCAGCTCTAAAATGTTCAAAAATATGTTAGAGACTGTGTGTGGTTCCGGTTAGCCCACCACTGCCGTGTAACGAGACCCCTGCGTGGGTTGGTATTGTCAACTTGTCATATAAGAACTCGAATTTGTAAATAACCTAGGTCTTAATATTTATGTTTAAGAAAGTTTGTAATCTTGTATTTAAAGAATTTGAGTTGATGTCGGATTAAATATTTTGAAGTATGTGCTAGGGAACAGGTTCTGACAGGTTTGATATGATCAGGTAGGTTAATGACCTTGGAGTTCGGGGAGACGGAGCTCTGGATTTTCGGGGCATTACAAAAAGCCCCTACCATATATAGGGTTATCAAAGACGAATTGCCCAAGCGTTCAACAAGCAGGTGAAAGAGTGTAGTTTGAAGTAAATGGATTTAATATTGAAAGAAAACATTTGACAAGTCTAATTGGTCGAGCCTAATTGGTTAGGACCTATATGGTCAGGTAGGTTATAAGGGAGGTGCAGTTTGGTTGGTCAATTTAGATGAGATCGAACTGTCACAACTTGTCAACTTCGATCCATTAAAAAAATATCACGCTTAAAGCAAGAATTGTAAATGAACTACAAATGACCCGATCCTCCTTAAGAAACCTACTCAACATGCACATTATGATATAACACTTTAGATGGAGGTATGTAGGTGTAATATCCTAATCTCAATTTGCAGTCATAGTCAAGCGCGATAAATTACTTGGACTTATTCATTTGATGAGACTTAAGTGTTTAGGTACAATTTAATGATAAATAGAGAAAGGGTAAATCGTAGAGATGGCATATAAAGTGTGCGAGGTTTGTGATTTTAGAGTACTGATATTTGAGGCAATATTTTTCGTTGGGTTAAAATATGTTAGATGTACATCGGGCAGCTTTACATCTTTAGTCCTTTAGTGCTTACACTTTGTAAAGTCGCTCAAAATTTTATCCAAGTTTGGTTGCCAACTGTTTAAATAAATCTCGTTATAGACGCACCTGAACTTTCGAGGACGACATTTCTTTAAGGAGAAGATAATGTAATGCCTCGAACCAATGGTTGGATTTATGGTATATTCTAGCTGATTATTTTCTTGAATCTTTAGCTCCGGTTGTTACAATTGGCATTAATTAGGATCTTTAGCGACAACTACTGGAAGTGATATTGATTATATCTTTAACGACACTGGTTATAAGTGATATTAACATGGATCTTAACGATGGTTGTTTTAAGTTACATTATTAGATCTTTATTAATTAGGATCTTTAGCAACAGTTGTTGTAAGTGATTTTAATTGAATCTTTAGCGAGCATCAATATATGTGATATTAACAGGGATCTTTAGGGCGGTTGTTATAAGTTACATTATTGGATCTTTATTGATGATTTGGTAACTGATATTAATTAGCAACATTTAGTGATATTTTTTTTAATGAACAAAAGTTGTAAATAATGGAGTTAGATACGATAGACAGTTAATGGAAGTGAAGGGAGATAATTGAGAATTTTAAAGTTTATTACGTAATTATAGGTTAATATCATCTCATTTTTTATTTTAAGATAACAAAGCGAGAGTTAAAGCAGAAAAATCAAGAGAAATTGAGGCATTTGAGAAGAAGGAAAAGAAAATAGACAGAGGGGAAGATTTTTCGGGGGAAAAAAAAAAGAAATACTATGTGGATATACACAGTGTGTATAATGTGTGTGAAACAATGTGTGTATATGTGCATTTGTGTAGATAGTATGTTATGGGTGTGTGGGGTGTGTGTGTGTGTGTGTCTTATGGTGTGTATGCATGTCCACAGTATGAGTGAGTGTATACATAGTGTGTTTATGTGTGTGTGTGTGTGTGTGAACGCGTGCGTGTAGGTGCACTATATGTGTGTCTAATATGTGTGAGATGTGTGTGTAGAGTGTACAATATGTGTCTGTGTGTTTGGGTGTCGACAGTTTACACGTAACCATGTGTTTGTGTGTACCTTTTCAATGTGAGTGTGTGCACATAGTGTGGCAAGGTGTGTGCATAGCCAGTACTTAGGTATATATATAATGTGTACGTGAAGGAGGACTCTCAACCGCGTGTGTTTATTTTAGACAAGCTAGGGTTAACGTGTGTGCACTGTGTGTCTGCGTATTGTGTGGTGGGTTTGTGTGTGGTTGTAATAGAGACATATAGAGAAAGAGAGGGGAGGTGTATTGGTGCGGCTTGTCAAGAGGGTGTGGTGTATCAATTGTTGCCGTGTAGAGTTCATGAGAACGAGTTGGAGGGTTAGAAAAAGAAGGTTGGGGTTGGACAGTTACGGAACGAAGGGAATTGAAAGAGCTTGCAGAAAAGAAAAAAAAAAAGTTCATGCTAAACGGATTTTGGAAGAAAAGAACATGAGAGCATAGAGAATTGGTTTGTTTAACAAGAGCTAAGAAGGGCTTGACTATTCCTTAAGCCAAATGTAGTAGCATGATCACCGTGCCAAATTTCGATATAGAGGAATGCGAAGCATTAAGGTAAGTGAACTTTTGAACCATCTAGTGTTTTTGCTTAAAGCGTATATGTTCGTTTGTTTGAGAAAGCACTATTTATCAGTATTGAACTGTGTTTAGTGAGCTTTAAATGTCTTTGCCTATAAGAAGGAATGATTGTGAAGAACTTTTTAGCGATACTTATTTCTCGTTAAAACTGGACCAGCATGTAAATGATATTTTACTATAACATCATTTGGACTTGAAATGCTTGGTTCAAGTGAGAAGTTTTGGTATTGACTTTATTGTGGATATGAATTGTTTCAAAAAAAATATATATATATCGAAATGTCGTTAGATGGTCTCATCATTGGTGATTCAAGGATTTTATTTATGATCAAACGAAATGGGTGGTTTTTGCTTATTCGGTTGCTTTGCCCCAATCTAACTAATCTAACGGGAGAAAGGTACATTTTGAGTCCTTGCCAACTGGATGGGATGTTGACAAACAATAGTGTTACTCGTGGTTTCCCTTGCTTCCACAAAATTATAATTATCCATGAGGTGAGATTTTAGGTCCAAGTTAGTAGGACCAAATGCTAATCGCAGTATACTGTTTGAGTTTGGTGTTAGGCTGAAATGCTCTTATGGCGATCTTTTTCATGCTCGGTGACTTTTATGCCCTCAGATCTTTTTTATGTACTAGTTGTCATGCACGTGCGTTGCACGTGGGTTGTTTTCTATATTGTGTTCAACATTACTTAATAGTCCATTAAAAAGGAAGGTATTGTGATATTGCTTTTCATAAAATATTTAGTTATATTTACAACATATTAATGGAGGAAAAGAGAATGGAGACATGAGGAGAAATAAGTCATTAGTCTAATAGATTCGATAGATCAAATAGTTTGTTTCAAGTACAGATTTTTTTTACCTCTCTTATTTAAAAGTACGTCAACAATAAAATATCAATTAATACAGTATACTATTTGATTTATAAATATAGACCCTCATATAGAGAACACTATAATTTGCATTGATATAATGGTTACGAAATATGTGTATTTGAAGGCCATTTTGACACATCCAATTTTAGAGTCGTCTTATATATTTATGGTTTAATTATATATAAAAAAATAGGACCACTCAAACTTACGGAAAGTAAAGGAAAAGAAAATGATTATCAGCAAAATGCAATGCACACATATAATGAAAAAGCCGGCGAACACTATTTAATAGCAAACCAATGAATCTTAGTACGAATAGATTTCATCAAAAAGATATAGTGATATACATGCATAGAATTATAGTAGATGTTGGCTACATATATTGATACAAGTACCAGGAGGGAATAAAAGTTTGATTATCACACAGAACCTTTTTATAGCTGGCATTACTCTTTTGTTGCTCAAAGTTTAAGTACCCTTTATTTTAGAACCAAGAATCAATTGTAAGCCCTATTCATCTAGTAATCCATATTCTGTCAATGATAAACTTGGCAAAAATTCAAAACCTTATTAATCTACCTTATTAATATAATGAAACAGGGCATCACCCATTTATCCACAAAATGATTAACAAGAGGAATGATTCTTAGGAATAGAATCAACGCGCACAAATTTAACAAAGTCGACATCAATTTTTGACAACAAACTATCTTGTAAAAGACTGGTAGTATCAATTACACTTGAAACTCAAATCAATATTTATTTATAACTCTAGTACAAAAGTTTCTTCGATGCCATCCTTGTGATTGAGATTTGAAGTTGTAGCCAAGGCTAGCTGGGATGAAGTTTTTGAGTCGTAAGTACTTGAGTATCAACTTTTTGTTCCACCCCATCTTTGAGTTATGCAACATCCCGAAATTTTTCAGAACGTTAACACTCAATCCATCAATCACTTAATCATAAAATCCTTAAACTCAAACAAAATAAATACTACCAATCTGTCAGAGCAACTAATCCATCAATTAATGTATTATTCCGAGTACACAATCATGATCAATAAACTAAATTTAAACCTGATAATGAACAACAGAGGTTCAGCCACGCAGGAGTTCTAAAGAGAAACACTACTTAAGTTCACTAGCTTGCTTGCCTCTAGTCCAATTTCAAGTAGTCTAACACTGGTTACTACCTAGAAGTCAAAGGGGTGTGAACTTTTGAGAGCTCAGTAAGGTCGCTCAAATGAAGAAATTACGAAATAGTTTACAAATACAAACGATGTTGGTTTTGTTCAAAGAAACAATTCGATGATAAATTCAAGAATTTTCACAACAATCACAACTAATTCAATCAGATATTAATATGACTTTCGGATACGATGCAAACAATCACAAATGCTATTGAACATGAGTTGCAAAGCCATACAGGCAATGCAAGGTAATCACTTAGCAAAGCCACAAAGGCGATGCTCGATAACACTTTCCACCGGCTAGTCCATCAAGGCACTAGCCCACACCAATACGCCGGCGAAGGTACTAGCCCACACCAATATCCTCCAATATACACCAACTCCCGCCAAACACACCAATGCAAAAACTCATGCCAATTAATAGAATGACAACAAATTGATAATGCAACATGTTATTCAATGCTCGATGAACAATAAATATTGAGCACCTATAAGAGTTTCAATAAACGATTTTAAGGCTCAATGAAAGGTTTTTCAGGCAAACAATGCGACTTAATCAAAATAACCGAATCCCAAAGAATAACAATAACAATTGATAAAAACATCTATGAGGACAAATAGAGGAAACTGGGTTTCAGAAGAAATCCCTTACTTCGATCCAAGCTATGCGCTCGCTGCTATTCAACCTTGTTCAAACCTCGAATTAACACAAATGGGCAAATTAAAACGCAATTGTCCCACCCATTTTTCTTACACACACCTTAACATATATTCACACATTACATACACTCCAATACACCATCTTCCTCTCATTCCTCTCAAACACATCCACGCATACCCAAATCAGTATATAGCTCCCCGTTGCTTCCTTCTCCCTTCTCTAGCGCACAATCCACACACACACATATCCAACACTCCCATGCCTACATAGCACTCACACAACACACACATACACAAAAAAAAAATTCATACTTTTCTCCTTTCACACCCACTGCATCACGGCAGTGGGTCTTCCTTCCCTCTCTTTTCTTTTTCCAACTCACTCACATATACACGAACACCTATACAGTAATATGTAAATATATACGCAGCCACACTCACATCAAAACACACCACTCATTTTTACCCATAAACCCCTTAGAATTTCCAAAGGCAGCATTAGTCTCCATCTGTTAGTCTCTACTCAAGTTTCTTAGATACATACAGCATGGTAGATGTTTTCACCCCCCACAGACCCCACAGCTCACACTTCTCAAACACTACGGAGAATGACAAACACTCACACATCCAACGTTCACACAAATACTTACGGATACACATAATTTTCACAACGAATGCTCCATTAAAACGCAAACCTCACACACAGTTCCTTTCACAAACCCCCTTCCCTCTTCTCCACACGCACTCACATTCGGTGCGCCCACACACACACACATTAAACTGTTGTAACGTAATATGAACAGAGGGTTTGAGGCTTACCGGAAAAACTTCGCCGGAACAATCCTCCTCGCCACGATCTTCCCTTCTTATTTTCTCTCTGAGTATCTCTCCCTCTTTTCTCCAGGCGACAAACCAGATGGAAGAATGGAGGTGTATGATGGCAGCCATTTATAATGGTGTATATGTATATAGATATAATAACAAAAGAAACCCTTAACACTTTCATTAGCTGCTCGAATATTTACCTGAACTTTTATCACGAAATGGTCCAAGATTAAACATTTTTGACAATTTATGTGCTACCAAAATTGTTTACGGAAATTGTTAGAGGGTTATTACACTATCTCATTTCACAAATCGTTGTTAATAAGTACACCGTTACCAAAGAAATTTATTGTCTCTAAAAATTATACTGATGCTAAGATAGATAGTTTGCCGCTAAATATACACATCGACGTTGAATATATATAAAGATATATCTTCGCTGAAATTTTTTATATCAATGCTAAACAAATATTAAATTTGTCGCTGAAAAAATACACACCAATGCTAAGTATTTAAAAAAAATAACGTCGCTAAAACTTTTATATTTTTTTTTCGGGGTATTACACTCTCCCCACCTTATAAAAATTTCGTCCTCGAAATTTCACATACTTATAATATCCAAACTCTAAGCTTTCACTATTTAACTCCCAAGTAAAAGTATCATCGAATGTTATACATGACCTCCAACTATTAATCAATAACATCAATAGTAGCCCGGACCATTCCACAACTTCAAATATTCTACCATTGTATAAGGTTCAGATTATAACTTAAAATATGATACCTCAGAATCAATCAATAAAGAAACGCCTAAATGAAATAATCCATAAGTGTACCTGGCATCAGATCCTTCTTCGTTTCGGCATCTTGAGCAAACATAGCAAACAGTCTGGCTGATGTCCTAGGCCTCTGCCCTTGCTGTGTTTGGGCCTGTGAAGTCTGGCCTTGCTGACTCTGACCTCTTCCCGAACGAGGTGCATTACTTACGGCTAAACTGGCCATATGTACAGGGCTGAGAGTTGATTGGTTCTCCCACATTGAGGGACAGTTTCGAACCTGATGCTCCACATAGCCATACTTGAAACATCCCCCGGTAAGTTTGTAACATGGTTTACCACCATGGCTCCTCCCACACGTAGGACACAGTACTGCCGACAAAGCAGACTCTAAACTCTAAGTTGGCCTAGCTCCTACGCTATGTGCCTTTTTGAATTCGACACTCTGCTCTGAGCTAATTCCCTGAGCCTGTCCCATCCTTTGACTCTAAGCACCTTGTTGTGCTGAATAAGAGAACTTCTGGCACTTGTTAGCTTCTGAAGCTCTATTGTCCTCTCTATCCCTCCTTTGGCCACTTTGTCGTTGTTCAAACCTCTTCTTGCTGTCTGACCTAGATTGTTCCAATGCACGTGCCAGATTGACGTATCCATATAGCTTGATAACCTAGCAGAGATCACTCTATCTCTTAAACCAGGCTTGAGTCCCCACTCAAACTTTCGGCATTTATCAGCCTCTGTTGGTAGCATCCTATCGGCAAATCTCGCCAACCACAAGAACCTCATCCCATACTCATCCACCGTCTCCTGATCTGTTTGAGTTACATTGGAAAACTCTCTCAACATCTGTTGACGGTAACTCGTAGAGAAATAACAGTTGTTGAACAGTTCCTTAAACCATTCCCAAGTCATCTCAGCCTTCTGCTCAAGAGTCATACCAATCTCTACCATCTTCCACCACTGGTCGGCCTCACGCCTCAGCTTGTACACTACAAATTCTACCCTCTACTTCTCACTGCATTTGATAGCTCGGAAGATCTTTTCCATTTCAACTATCCAACCCTCTGCCTCTGTAAGATCTATTAATCCACTAAAATTTAAAGCATTCTGCTTATTAAACTCAGTTAGGGTACTTCTTTCTTGAGGTTGTGGCGGAATAGGGTTTTGCATACCCTGCTATTGGTTAACCTGACTCTGGGCCATGAATGTCAAAATCTGATTCACGGTATTCAGAGTCGTAGCCATGGGTTTTGGATTTTGCTCCTGTTCCTCTACATGGGGTACATCCCCAGCTGGGATCTCCTGATCTCCACTACGACCCCCAGTACGAACACCCTGGCCCCAAGCTTGGCCTCCGTGACCCCTGGTGCCGGCTCTACGAGTTCGTGTCATGCTATAACAAATAAATTACTATCAGAATCTATAAACACGTCCTTTTATAAACGACTATGCAATTTTAAAATTTCTAATAATATATATTATCAGATACACCTTCATCAAAACTATCTCATATACCTAGACACTAGTACGACTCACTAAATTATTAAGTCTTTCCTAACCCTAATATTGAAACTTAAGGTTCATCTCACAAGTTTCTAATGTCTACATAATCATAAACCTATGCTTGATCATTTGCTAACCTATGTTCGAGTGTACAGAATCGTAATACCTAAGCTCTGATACCAACTGTAACATCCCGAAATTTTTCGGAACGTTAACACTTGATCCATCACTCACTTAATCATAAAATCCTCAAACTCAAACAAAATAAATACTACCAATCTGTCAGAGCAACTAATCCATCAATTAATGTATTATTATGAGTACACAATCATGATCTATAAAATAAATATAAACCTGATAATGAACTACAGAGGTTCACCCACGTAGGGGTTCTAAAGAGAAACACTACTTAAGTTCACTATCTTGCTTGCCTCTAGTCCAATATCAAGTAGTCTAACGCTGGTTACTATATGCAGAAAAGAAATCAAATGGGAGTGAGCTTTTGAGAGCTTAGTAAGGTCGCTCAAATGAAGAAATTACGAAATAGTTTACAAATACAAACGATGTTGGTTTTGTTCAAAGAAATAATTCGATGATAAATTCCAGAATTTTCAAAACAATCACAACTAATTCAATCAGATATTAATATGAATTTTTGGATACGATGCAAACAATCACAAACGCTATTGAACATGAGTTGCAAAGCCACATAGGCAATGCAGGGTAATCACTTAGCAAAGCCACAAAGGCGATGCTCGATAACACTTTCCGCCGGCTAGTCCATCAAGGCACTGGCCCACACCAATACATCGGCTAGTCCGTCAAGGTACTAGCCCACACCAATACGCCGGCTAGTCCGTCAAGGTACTAGCCCACACTAATATCCTCAAATATACACCAACTCCCGCCAAACACACCAATGCAAAAACTCATGCCAATTAATAGAATGACAACAAATCGATAATGCAACATGTTATTCAATGCTCGATGGATAATAAATAATGAGCACCGATAAGAGTTTCAATAAACGATTTTAAGACTCAATGAAAGGTTTTTCAGGCAAACAATGCGACTTAATCAAAATAACAGAATCCAAAAGAATAGCGATAACAATTCAGAAAAATATCTATGAGGACAAATAGAGGAAACTGCGTTTCAGAAGAAATCCCTTACTTCTATCCAAGTTATGCGCTCGCTGCTATTCAGCCTTGTTCAAACCTTGAATTAACCTAAATGGGAAAATTAATTATTAGAATTCAACCTAGCCTCACCAACTATTAATATAATGCTAAATCTTAATCGTTTCTCACTCCGACACTCTTAACGTTAACGAAAATGAATCGAATTTCTCGAACGGCTAAACCTAACGGATAACCACGCATACTCTGAAAAGCATTAAGACACTCCAAAAATGATACTAAATTATTATCAAAATACTTTTGTACCTTAAAACACCATAAAAAGTTATAATATAAATTTTCTGAATTTTGAAATATTTCTGAATTAAAAATGATTTTCTAAAATACCAGAAAAAGCCCAAACTAACAATTAATGCTTCTAACTCAAATCAAAGTTCCATAATATTCATAATAGCTTTATAATATATAAGAAAAATACAGAAATCAAAAATTAAAATTTAAAAAAACACCGAACCATTTTAAAATCATTCGTTTCATTAAATCAAATGCGATACAGGTTAATGTACTAAATCAACTCAGAAATTAATGAAACTTAATCTGAGTTGTCTTTTTACTATAAAAGCATTGCTATAATTGTTGCGGAATTTAATATTAATAGCAAATGCTCAAAAAAAATTTAGGATAGCTCCACTTGCAAAAATATTAAAAATATCAAATGACATCAGAAAAATATGAAATTTTCAAAGAACTTATAATATTGTACTAAAAACCAGTCTATAAAGTTTCAGAATTTTTCGACAATGGTCAGTGCTCAAGAGCCATGTGGTACAATTGTGCAAGTACAGTGTACCACCTTAATGCACAAACCCATTACCGTCGAACCATCTTCTTCTTCTTTTTCTCTTCTGCACAACCCCAAAACACACTTTGTTCACATACGTGGCTGTCCCACCCATTTTTCTTACACACACCTTAACATATATTCACACATTACATAAACTCCAATACACCATCTTCCTCTCAAACACATCCATGCATACCCAAATCAGTATATTAGCTCCCCGTTGCTTCATTCTCCCTTCTAATGCGCACAATCCACACACACATATTCAGCATTCCCATGCCCATATAGCACTCACACAGCACATACATACACAAAAAAAAAAACTTCATACTTTTCTCCTTTCACACCCACTGCCTCACGGCAGTCTGTCTTCCTTCCCTCTCTTTTCTTTTTCCAACTCACTCACGTATACACGAACACCTATACATTGATATGTGTGTGTCTATATATATATATATATATACGCAGCCACACTCACATCAAAACACACCACTCATTTTTACCCATAAACCCCTTAGAATTTCCAAAGGCAGCATTTGGTTCCATCTGTTAGTCTCTACTCAAGTTTCTTAGATACATACAACATGGTGGCTGTTTTCACCCCCCACAGACCCCACAGCTCACACTTCTCAAACACTACAAAGAAGGACAAACACTCACACATCCAACGTTCACACAAATACTCACGGATACACATAATTTACACAACGAATGCTCCATTAAAATGCAAACCTCACACACAGTTCCTTTCACGAACCCCCTTCCCTCTTCTCCACACGCACTCACATTCGGTGCGCGCACACACACACACACTAAACTGTTGTAATGTAATATGAACAGAGGGTTCGAGGCTTATCTGAACAATCCTCCTCGCCACGATCTTCCCTTCTTATTTTCTCTCTGAGTATCTCTCCCTCTTTCTCTCTAGGCGACAAACCAGATGGAAGAATGGAGGTGTATGACGGTAGCCATTTATAATGGTGTATATGTATATAGATATAATAACCCTAGATTTGAAAATTACAAAAGAAACCCTTAACACTTTCATTAGCTGCTCGAATATTTACCCGAACTTTTATCGCGAAATGGTCCAAGATTAAACATTTATGACAATTTATATGCTACCAAAATTGTTAACGGGTTATTACACTATCTTGTTTCACAAATCGTCGTTAATAAGAAAACCGTTACCAAAGAAAATTTATTGTCTCTAAAAATTATACCGATGCTAAGATAAATAGTTTGCCGCTAAATATACACATCGACGTTGAATATATATAAAGATATATCTTGGCTGAAAAATTTTATATCAATGCTTATCAAATATTAAATTTGTCGCTGAAAAAATACACGCCAATCCTAAGTATTTAAAAAAATAACGTCGCTAAAATTTTTAATTTTTTTTTCAGGGTAATTGCCATACAAGAATTGGCATGGTTTGGAGTGCATCAGCACATACCCTCTTTCCCGCTCCAAATGCCGTCATCTTGTATAGATCCAAGCTGTTATTATTCTCGTCAAGAAATCTCTCAGGCCTCCACTCTTTAGGATGCTCCCACACCTTTTTGTCCATGGTACATCCGTATATGTTTAAGCCATCTACACAGATTAATGTAGCGACTCCTTAGTTGAAGTATTAAATTGGCCAGAGGAAGTAAGAAAAAAATGGGAAAAGGTAGCAAATTAAGAAGGGAAAATGTACACTCATTTCTAGTAGGAATATGGTATCCTGCTAACTCTATGTATTAGTGCACATATCTTAGAGGAATTATTGGAGCAGGACTATACTTTCTTAAATTTTCGTGGAAAAAGCTGACATGAGCATGATGGATGTAACAATCAAAAGAGACAACTACAATTTGACTACCCTCCGCAAGTTCCTAGAAATGCCAATATACAAATTTTCTTATGGTGATTAAGGAACGAGATAAGGTCATTGTATTTAAGTCACTCTATAGCACCAATACCCTTTTGCCACCATAAAAATGGTGACATATATGGAGGCAACCCGACTTCTACAAAATAGAAATCCCAAGCATTGAAATGGAGAACAACTTTCAATAACCCTTCACAGATTAACAATATGATTTACTGATCTTAATTAAGTACTTTCTAGTTTAAACCATGTTATTCTCGGTCTATTTTTCATGAAATGCATATGCAATGTCAGACGGAAAATGTCAAAAATGATGAGAAAAGAAAAACTCCTGGGTACCAGCACATACAGCAGCCTCAAAACATTGATGAAGGCAACAGTAGATAGCAACTTGTATACTTTTCAACCTGAGGAATGCTTTGGTCACTGCATCGACAACTTCTTTAGAACCTGTCCCAACCAGTGAACTATAGTCATGGTCTCTAATGTCAAGTCGAAGTAAGGAATGGCTCTGGAAAGCATGGAGTGGTTATACATAGGCATTTTCGTTGACAGAAACTACTTCATGAGCATCGATCAATGAACAAAGAGCCCTACAGGATTCGCGAGCAGCACGCAACAAGTTTGATGAACCAGATATGAGGCTTGACCCAGAAGTTGCTAAGGACAAACATAAGAGATTCACTAAAGCTACTGTTCTAGCATGCTCTAGAATTTGTTTCAGAGTTTCATTTTCAGGAGCCTCAGGAGCTGAACTTACTGCAGGCACTTTAAGACCCTATGCCACTTGAGATAGAATAGCAGTAATGTAACTACTGGAGTCATACATAACTCTTCCAGATGTATTGTCTGTGAAACCAACAACCTAGAGGTTCCATTACATAAAAGCAAAAACCAAGCCTATCCAGTGCCCGAAGTATGAGCTCCCAAGCCTACCCAGTGCCCGAAGTATGAGCTCCCACTAACTCTGCAGTTATCTAGTAGCTTCTTTAAAACTGAAATGCTCTGCACATAAGATAGCAATCATGTATCAATATTAGCTACAAAGTTTGCCAAAATCATGTTTGTTAACAATAATTGACAAAGTCATCCAAAGGTATTCCAGAAAATATAAGGTTCTTCTGGTACAATAATAAAAACTCCGATAACAAGTACCAAGCCGAAGAAATTCAAACCAAAAAAAGTATTCTTGAAGAACAGTGGACATATACCATTGCCATTAATTCATAACCTTCTGATGTTTTGATGTGGACCACGCTAGCAATAAAGCCAAGAAGTTAACCTGATATTTCATCAAGTAACCCAGCAGACTTAATAGCACCAGTAGCTACTAAGTTTGAAAGAATTCTCAGTGATTGGTACAAACTCACCACATCTTGATTCCTAAGCAAAATTATTAATGATTAATAGGTGCCTGAAAAAACAAATTCTAAATAATAGACGAAGTACGAAGAAAATGCAGAAAGTATCTTAGGGACAATGATGAGGCAGAGCTACCAGAAAAGTAACAGAGATGAGCCTTAATCTACAAATGCTTCAGTGTATATGTATTTTTTCAAGCATAGGGACTGTTGATAGCTAATTAAAAAATGGAATTGTTCTCTATCATTTCTGTGTGCTTAATCTATCCCCTGAGGTAACTACTACAATTGGAACAGAATGAAATGGTCAACACCCACACAATTGAAAGATAAAAGGAACCTTGATATGCCACAAAACATACAAAATTTATTGAATATAACACACTATTCTAATTAGGCACTTACACCAAATGGCTTGGTGAACGTGCGTTAATGCTATGTAAATGTAAGGACCGGGACTCCACTAATTGTTTCAATTTACCTACATGAATCTTGGGGCCCTTTACACCACTTTTTTAGTGGTAGCAGAATAGCTGATAGTGCTTCATTATCTTGACCAATAACGTTTGCACCTTTAATTGTGCGGGAGTTATTTTCCAATCTGTCTAACTCCTGGCAACCTGAATAGCGCAGCATATGGTTAATACCAATTACCTCAGATACTAATTCAGCAAAACATGCAAAAAGAATGTAACATTTTTAAGTGTGTGCATGCACTCTTGTATGCATGCCTATAGTAGAACATGAAGAAGAAAGAAAGTGTTCCAAATGGGGCCTGATCAAAATACATTGGATTTTATTGAGATCGTACCAGAAAAATCAAACTCAAGACAAGCAGGAAAGGAAATGCATACTATATGAATGGAAGAAAATAAGGTAAACGTCAAAAAACTCCTGAAGTGAATAATTAAAGAAGCATGTGCTTTCAGGTTTTGAACTATTTGTGGCAATCTGAGGTCTGCCATCTGAAAGCCAAAATTTCCCTTGGAAAGCAAGTTCTTGAGAGTCAAGACAACCACCCTAACAACCTACCAGCAATTAATGCACCGGAAGTCCTAATCAGATGAAGATAAATCATAGCTTTATCTAAATCTGATATTATTAGTTGCCAAACAAGTGTTCACATGAAAGAACTATGTCCTGCATTAAGAGGTGTGAACTTGTGTTGGTTGTGGCAAGTATGTTATGGACATTGAACCAGATATAAGTAAATGTAAACCATCACATTTCAGATAAATGAACATAAATATAAGGAACAATTTGCACAATTGCTACAATACAACCGTCACCAGAATAAGCTATGAAATCAAGTGAAAAGGCAAATAAACACACCTTCTCCTTCATGGAACCTTTGACAGCGTCTATTAACCATGGGAGGGCTCTATAAGTCGCCAGGTGCTCTATTGCAGGTTCATGGTACGATAATAGCCAAATGCGGAGCCATATTTTGTAAAGTAACTGTTTTAATCAGGAACTAACATCAGTTTACCTTAGTTCGATGAAAATGTATTTGACTGGTATTCAAAACAAGATAAATGTAACGCCCCGAAATCTCCGGAGCATTATCCGATCATTCCATCGAATCCTCAACTGTCCAATTTATTCATTTTCAATAATGATAACCCAACAACATCCATGTCAGAGCACTACAGTCCATCAAATGTCTTAACAAACCGTCTCAAAACAATAATAAAGTACTTAAATTATTAAATTACAGAATGATACTCTAACAAGGCTCAAATAACAATAATATAAAAAATAAACTACTTTGATATTTAAGCTTGTTCGTCCCGAAATTTTACTGACGGTTATTTCCTGCAGAAGGGAACATAAAAAGGAAATGAACTTTCGGGAGCTCAGTAAGGTAGCTCAACATTCAGTAAGATTACAAACGATTTGGTCAGAAGGTTATGTCCATGACAATATAGAAACAATATTTTCAATTTTGCAATTCAAGATTCAATAAATGCACTTTTGATTTCACTGAAGCAATGCAGATGATATTGGACATGAGTAAAGTGCAAAGTCACACAGACAGTGTACGGTAACACTTAGCAAAGCCGCACATGCAGTGCATGATAACACTTAGCAAAGTCACACATGCAATGCTTAATAATGATATGATTACATAAGCATATGAACACTAGCTAGACCCTCAAGGTACTAGCATCTCCTAACAATAACAGACCATCCTTATAACTCATCAATCTCATGCCAATATGCAGAATGTAATAAGCGATATTACAATAAATAAATCAACACTCAAAGAGAATAAATACTAAGCATCGAATGAGATTTCAATAACATGATAAGCTCAAAATAGGGTTTTAGGGAAAACAATAACGGAGTCCAATTCACATTTCAACTATAACGGAGTCCAAACAAAATTTGATAACAATATAGAAAAATATTCAAGAGGACAAATAGATGAGACTAGGTTTCAGATAGAAATCCCTTACCTCGATCCAAGTACTGAAGCTAAAAATGCTCTTGATCAAATCATCGGAGTTAACCTAGGCCGACAAAGTCACTTATCATAACACTATCTATACCACTTTATTTTAAACCAAACAATATAACTATCAACAGCGTACCTATTTCTCTATCCAGAACGACAAAATTCGGAACGAATTTCACACACGGCTAATCTATCTCGAAACCCGTCACACCCTAGAGACTCATAAATATCCCAAAAATGGTTCTTATCATTCATTAAATATTATTTATAGCTAATACAGCATATTGAATAAAAATATAATTTTTTGAGTATTTTTTTAATATTTTTAAATTAAAAATAATTTTCTTAAATACACTAAAAACTAATAAATTGCCAAAATTGCTTCTAGCTAAAAATAAAGACTCATAACTTTTATACAAACCTTAATATATGTATAAAAATTATAGAAACAAAAATCTGGATTTAAAAGTTGCTAAAACTATTTCTTTATTTTTCATTTTGTTAAATTCAATGTGATACGGGAAATGATAGTAAATCAACTCCAAAAATTATCAACTTTATAGTGAGTCTTATTTATACCATTAAAACATTACTCGAATTTTTTTTAAAAATATTTTACAAGTAAGTTTACAGAAAATATTAAAAATATATATGATTTCACAAAATTGTAAACTTCTGCCAGAAATTCTAATATAGTCTCATGTAGTATAATTAAAACTTTCACGTGCTGTGCTGATGATCACCATACGCTATCCAAAGTGCACGATGAACTTAACACTACCCGTGTACACACACATGCACGCAGCACACTTTAACACATCCACTGTTACACCTGTGAGTACACAACCTACACCAAATCTTCTTCTTCTCGTTTCTCTGTAACGCACTATACACCCACTTCTTCACATAAACTACACTCTCACACACACAGGTATACCCGCACTAATGACACACACATATACACTCAAGCACCCACGTCTCTCTCCATTTTCAATCACTCACACACACAGTTTCACATATGTAGTGTACATACCTGTACCTTCAGCCACACAATAAACACTTCTGTTCCAAGGTAGCCTCTCATGGCTGTCTTGCACCCATTTCCATTTCACGCACGTCACAGCCCACATATTGAAACACACACTCACACTAGCTTCCCTCTTTGCACCCATTTCAATTCACTCCCTCTCTCTATATCTTCTCTTCCTCTAAACCCACCCACACACACACAGCAGCACATGCAAAGTCACACACACAAGACTTCACCCACTCTATTTCTGTATGCACACACCCCCACACTGTCCTTCACAGCCCCATTCTACACCCCCTCACAGAACTCTCACACACATACCCACACAGTTTACATGCAAGCATCCCCAAAAACGCACTCACATATTCACTTAGCAAGCACACAGGCACTCACGCACACATTTACTCACACAAAATCTGCACACAACACTACTCACATACGAAACACTCACCTCTATACCCATTACACATGAGCTGCCTCTTGGCAGCATCACCATTTCATACACACTGCACCTCTAACCCCCCCACTGCCGTAACTCTCTCTCTAGTCCGTAGCCCCTCAACCGAATATACATTGTTGCACCGTCACAGCCACCATGGCAGTGGCTTGAATCCAACCCTTCGTCCATAAACGCACCCGCACAAACATGCACTACTGCACTCCATCACTCACGACACATTAAAATCCGTAACCCACAGCATCCCATGGCTGCCCAGCCACCTTTTTCTCTTACGGCAGCCATGGCTACTACTCCTTCCTCTCGGTCGCTCAACCACGGCAGTCCCTCACTCACAGCACTCACCCTTTTTATTTGCACTCATATTCCCTCCTTGCTGCAAGTCTTCCCTTCCTCTTCACTTCTTTCATGTACACCAACCATACCCAGTACACACCACACCCATGCCAGCCTCCTTTCTAGCACCCAACACATGAAACACGCACGCACACACACACACACACACACACACATGTAACACCATACACTAATTTGCATTCTCTTCTCCATTCACAAACACAAATATACACTACACAGATATTGCACTCATACACGCACCACTCATATTCAACCCACACATTACACTACACCCTTACATCTCACATAAATACACACAGGTATCTTCACATCATCTCACAAGACACTGAAACTTCCAGCGAAAAAGAAACAGCCACAGTGGCCTTGAGTCACATTCTATCACATATATAACGTCTGTATATCACAGCCATACCTGCGCCCATACGCATGGCCATGGCTTCTCACTCACGCAAGTTACACATCCTTTCTCATTCTCTGTGATTTACCCAAATCATCACTAAAACATCTATATTCAGCCATGATTGCATGATATATATGTATATATATATACATTCACCATACTCTGACTTCATATTTGCAAATAACGACAAATCCTAACATGCAAGTTTTTTCACGGTTTTCTTACTTCCTTTAACTGAATTTCTGAAACAAAATAGAAGAGAAAACGAAAAGGAACCTTACCAAAAAATTTTGCCAGAGAAATCTCTTCCCTTGTGGTTTCCCGTTTCAGTAAAATTTCTCATTCTCTTTCAAGAATACTCACTATGTTTCTCTCTCTCTTGATTTCTCTGCCTTTGCCCTTCTACGTAACTAAAAGAGAGAAATTCCTCTCTCTCTCTGCCTCTCCCTTATCCTGACTTGTAACGGAAAATGGGAAATAAATCCCATTTGCACCAATTTCTTATTGATTCATCTCCTTGTTCCGTCTCTAATTATGCTTTCCAAATATAAAGAGTTGACATTTTTTAGAAAAAAATATTCAGATATGATGTAATCTCTTATTTATTAAATAGTCACCAATTTAAATTTATATTTAAAACTAAGCCCGCTACACTAATTGTCGCTAAAATTTGCTAATTAAAATATTTATGCTAACTATAAAAAAAAATCATCACTGATTATTGACGATAAAATATTACTTATGCGCATTGTTCTAGATATGCGTAGAAATGATCTCTAAAGTTGTTATTATAATACTCATGCCAACGATAGAGTACGAAAATTGTCGCTAAAGATTTTTAAAGCTATTGTTAACGCTAATCATCGCTGAAGACCTCAATCAATATCACCTATAACCGTTAACGTTAACTTATAAATTTTATTCTCTTAAATAACTTTTTGCTAAGGGTCATAAACTACAACGCTCAGCTTCACTAATCTATAACATCTCGCTTAAAAAAAATGTTGCTCACCAAATCGTCGCTTCAGGTCAAATAAATAACTAATTGATTTTTTTTATTTACTGTAAAACCAACATAAAATTTTGGGGTGTTACAATAAAGCATATCCGATCATGCCTTTTCATAGGCCTGATGTGCCAACTTGGACATATAGATGGTTGTTGATTACATGTAGCTGTCTTAGAAAGACGCTTACCTGGATGGACTGCTGAGTAGATGCTGGAGAAATTAGGGGAATAAGGAGCTTCACCCCATGTGCTTTAACAAATAAAGATCTGACCACAGGTTCCTTCAGTAAAATTGCCAGACAATTGATAGCGGTTCGAATGCCTTCAGAGTTGTGCAGGAATAGTGACGATTCTCCCCTCAATCTTGCATCTCTTCACTTTTTCCATTTTTCCTTTCTCAGTTTTTCCTCGGGACAAAATGAGGAGCCTTTCTCTGATTATTATTTAAGATATATTTTGTTTAGGTATGAAGGATATTTTCTGAATACAAATGTCCTGAAATTCTTCATTCTTTAAGCTAAAGAGATAGAAGATACATAGAAAAATTTGATGGCATGGATATCATGGACATCATGGTTACGAAGAGAATTTGAAGGCCATCTTGAACGTATCTAATTTCAAAAGCCATCCTATGTAATTCTGGTATAATGAAATATGAAAACCAAAGTTACTAAAACTGACATAAAGTAAGGAATTCTAGAACAGTGAAAATAAGCTTTTGAATGCTTTAATTTAACTTTAAACTTGAAGAGGGGACGAAGCTACTGAACAATTGCTAATGGTTTTCTCTTCATGAGCTAGTAGTTCAAAATTGGGGCCTAATAAAAAGTGTTGTGAAGACTATTTACACGAAGTGGTATACTTCTTACAATTTTGTTGTTAGAAAGCACGTCTACAAGACTGCTACCATGTACCAAGCTCATACCAATATCAATGCATGGCACCAAAACAAAGACAAAGAGCTATTGCAACCCCACCCCGACCCCCTTTCTCATTGGGGCCTGATTAAAAGTTCATATTGTTAAAACTATTTACATGAATATCCATGCATGGCACCAAGCTCATATCAATATCCATGCATAACACCAAAATGCAGACAAAGAGCTATTGTAACTTCTCTCTCTCTCTCTCTCTCTCTCTCCCCCTTCCTTTACCCACTCTCACTGTTTCTCTCTCTCCTTCTTATTCATAGTTGTACCATGTTCTGCCATCCTAATTTGTGATCTAATAATTCACAATATGAACAGTTGCTTTACATCCATGTACTTCAGCCATGACTCAATGACAGACCTTTACGGTTCAACCAAAACCAAATTAGTTAAAGGCTTAAGGCTTATTTGGCGCATATCTTTAAATTAATGAAGTTAACACAAAATTTTCTATCCAAAACTTGGAGTAGAGTGTTCATCATGTCTAACTGAAAATAAAAATTGCACCGATAACCTTAAAATTAACCGAAAAGTACCTAAATCCACCTTTTTGTTTATTTGGGATATAAGATAAAATTGCTTGGAGTTTGTACGGCACCTACACCAAAGCGACCATATCAAAAAAAACATAACTCATATCTTCATGGAACCTCAGAAATTGTTAGTTGGCTAACACAAGCAAGAATTTCTTTAGTCATCAAAGTAGACATCACTCTTCAAGATTTCGGGTGGAACAATTGAAATTCAGTCTCAACAACATTGATGTGAATTTGAAGACTATTAAGATATTAAAGTAAGGTGGTATCCTAAAGAAAGCACAAAAAACAAAGGTCGTATTATCGTGGCAACTACCTGGTTAAATATTTTCATCTTGGTTTTACAACTTTGAGTCTTTTTTGGCAACATAGGAAACAAGGCTATTATCCATTTAAAAACCTACAAAAAAGGTTCATGCATTAGATTTTTCACTTCAAATATTCTAGAGAGCTGAAGTTTGCCATGATAGCATGACACAATGAACATGTATATTACCCCATACCTACAATAGGGATCTCATGTTTAATGCCTTAAAATTTTCTTCTACACATTCTCTGTCAAAAAGGACCCTTCATACGGACTACATTTAAGTTATAGATTGGCCAGCCTTTAGCAAGAGCAATTTCACAAAATTGCAAATAGTATGTACAACAATCCTTCCTCATGAATAAGCATGTAAGGAAACAAGAGGAAAAGGGAAATAAGGACAATAGTTCTTTTAGACCATCCAAGCCAATACATTCACCAACATGTCGTGTTTGTAAATTATCAATAAAAATAAAAGTAGTGGAAGATAATACTGGACACACATAGCATAACCCTCTCATAGACATTGCAAATCAATTTCTCTGGGACTAATTTTTTATTTAGACACACTTCTGCATAAAATCAGGAAAAAGAAGTGGAAAATATTTTCATAAGGTCACCAACATAGCAATGAATAAAGGAAAGAAGTTATAGTCCAGCTTGCCCTGAACTTCAGGATAAGCTTAAAGAAGCAGCTCGTCAAAAATCAACAATCACAATTTGGAGAAAACAAAAAGATATGTCAAATAAATCATAGGATAGAAATTAAAAGGTGTATCAAGCTTTAAATTCAGGAATAAACTACATCGAAATAATATTTAATGAAAAGGCATGACGAAGCTAATACCCTAAATGTCTCAAAAAAACAATCATGGCAGTAATCCATCCCTTATGAACTACAATTATTCAAACATATGATGACAAAAGTATTTGAACAGAGTCAGCACATAACAAAAAGTACTTAACTCAAAATTTTAGATGAATACATGATAGATTTCTATCTCTATCGAAATCTACTCAAACTTCAAAAGTACATAATTATTTCTAGACTTGAGAACATTAAAGAAATGAAGGAAAAGAAAAGTTAAAACTTGATATCTTCACGATTTTGTTGGCAACCCAAGTACAAACAAACTAATCCCTAGGTTTTACGAAGTAATGAAGGTTCAGTGCATTGCAGATAATATTTGCCATACAAATAAACTAATCCATAGGCTCTATTTAAACATCATGAACAAAAAAATGACGAATAAACCAAAAAAACAAGCATGAATAAAATCAAGTAACTATTTTTATAAAATGCTTGTTCCCCATGAACACTAAAATGCATGTGTACAATAAGGTGGTATAGAAAGTACTTACAAGAAAGCATTAAAGAGACCCCAATTTCAATATGAAGAATAGTGAATATTGAGCTATAAAATAAACCAAACATATCAACTCCTTAAGAACAACAACCAGAGTGTATGAGTGAGCATGTGTTTCTAGGGGCAGCATTGTTCTTATTGTGGGTGTGCATATGAATTCGGTTTGAGGTGAAAAATGTAAAAAAGGAGAAGAGACTCATTTACAGTTGAGGAACATCAATAAGTGAGTGAGTGAGCGAGTGAGAGAGAGAGAGAGAGAGAGATTAGTTGATAGTTCTATACGCACAAGCCTACAATGGCCAAGGGATGATTAAGGTTGGTCAAGCATTGGAGAACAAAGTGATCACTGTTACACACAAGTTCATTTCGAGTTGTCCTGGCATGTGAAGCTGCTCAAACTGTCATTAGTCCGTGTATAAGTTCCCCGAGTCGAGGGAGTACAATTGAACGGGAAACCACTCAGCTCAAATTTGGAAAGACTCATTGACTGGAACTGTTTAATGCAGGTTCACACTCATCTCCCAAATAATCTGTTCATAGAAAAGAAAAGGTATGGAGCTGATGGGTTGAGGAAAGAAATGAGGTACCGGGAGGAATCCACTAAGGAAGAAGTCCCAAATTGGAATATCTAAGAAGACTGTTGACCAGAGTATTGTGTAGCTGATTTTGATACATGAATTCCAATTATAAACATAATGCTATGGAGTAAAGCAACTGTAATGTTGCCTTAACTCAGAAATGAAGCCCATAAAGTGTTGTTTATTATTTGGTTTGAAGAGCAACAAACAAATAAGGAGAATGGAAACAATTCAACAAACATCTGATGTGCAAAAGTGCAAAGTAATGAAGTGCTTCATTGCATACATGAAAACATAAAACAAAAGATAGCATGAAGTAGTGCATCCATGGAGTACGAAAAGATGAGCAAATGCGTGGACAATAGATAAAAGCAAATTTGGTGTATTTGGTCAAATTAAACTTAGAGTCGGCATACCGGCGATATGTAGGAGCGTAAGTTCTCTTTGCCAGAAAGCCAAATACTAATATACTAAAAGATTTGAGATGCGATTTTGGTCACCGTCAAAAGGTTGATCTTGAATTCATCATTTGGAGCGAATTCTTGCGTAACATAAGAGCCGTGTTCTTGGTGACGCGTTGCTATGCGCCTAAAGTTCGCCTTCATGTTCTTGTGAGGAGTGCAAACTCCATCGAGTTCTTGCCACCGTTAAACAATTATCAGAGGATGAAGGACGGTCGAGGGAGGGAAGGTGCCGTTAGTTCTGGTTTCTTATTGTTACGACGGTTGGGGGTGGTGAGCAAGCGGTTATCCGTTTGCATCGATTTGAAAGAGGCCTAGAAAATTTGTAATATGGATTATCTTAGAGGGCATTTTGGTCATAAAAATGTGTAGAAACATAAACATGGTTAAACATGTTACACTTTTAAGATAGAAGAGATACTATATCCCTGAATTTGAATTTTTACTGATTGCTATAAATAGTTAATCCAAAAAAAAGAAGAGGACGGCTCAAAAATCAGATTTTCGACGTATGTCATACATGGATCAAATGGTTAAAGTAAGCTCAAATAACTCTTGCTCAAGTTTATTTCCTAGTTCATTTACATATGCTTTCTTTGCTAAAGTACTTTTATCTAGTTTTTAGGAATCATTATTTGATTATTACATGTATCATCGTGTATATTTGCTAAATTTATGTCACCTGTTATTAACCATATTTAAAACAATTCATGTTAAAAATGTTTACACATTCATAAATATTATTTCTCACTAAAAGCTTGTTAAGCTGCCTTTATTATTATTATTATTATCCAAAGATGTGTCAATAATTCAATTTATGGCCCCAAAAGGAGATGCCCGTCTTATCAAAAAAATTATTTTAACAGTGATCTAATTTATTTGGGGTCTTCTTGTAATATTATAAAGTTGCAAATGAATTTAAGGGAAAACTCGTGAGAGTTTTTTGGTAAACCCTCCAATTAGGACACCAATATTTGAAGGGGATTATGAGGGGTGGCTGTCTTCAGAATTTCTCAAACACACGCACATCTCACCTTCTGAAACACACGTAATACACACAAATCGCTAGCACTCAACACACCAATACATGATATGTTGAGTGCTAGCGATTTATGTGTATTATGTGTGTGTAAGAGGGTGAGATGTGAGTGTGTTTGAGAAGAAGGCTGATGTAGAGCAGCATAAGAGTAGGTGAGGATTTTTCCAATATATCTTCCATTACTTATTTGATTGTTGTGTTCATCCACTTTCTAAAAATCTTGTTATAACTACGTCAATTTTTCAGTTTTTAGTTTTCTCATAATCTCACATCTGCATATCGAAAAATGACATTAAAATTAAAGCCCCATAGAAGTCCAAAATTTTTTTGATTTCTAACAGCCACTTTGAATTGCTGTAGAATCTTCATTACATATTGGATCTCAACAATTTTTATATTTATTGGAACCTTAGAAAGCATAATTTAACTTTGTAGTTTTAAGTTTTCTGAGATTCTGTAATATCTGAACTTTAGGAGCCGATTAAAATAATCATATGTGCTTGAAAAAATAAAAATAAATAAATGTTGGTTAATTTTGAGCAATGTTCGGGTAGTAGAGGAGAATGAAATGTTAAAATATTTTTCAGGGTCATAATGTAATTTGAAAAGTTTTGGGGCCATTTGTAATTTTGGAAAAACTTTGGAGACGTAAATGTAAATTATATTTCTGGAGATGAAAAATAATGAAATGTGTGACAATATGTGTTTTAGTGACAATTAATTGAATTAATAAAGATTAAAAAAAGTTTTGGGGCCAAAATGAAAATTTTAAAACTTTCAGAGTCCTTTGTAATTTTGAAAAATATGCACTTATGTGTCAAATTTTAGAAACCGTTCTTTTAAAATGTGTCACCTCCTACTCTTAAAACACAATGACTAATCTAATTTTACAAATGGCACCCATGAGATTTGCCCTAACTACACACGGCTCCGCCTAAGTATTTTTGTTACTCCCCTCCCCCTTTGGTTTGTTATTGTGTTACATAACACCCATTTCTATCAGGGTATCGTCAAGAAACGTTAGGGCACCTTTCAAGTAGTATGATATTCATAAAAGCCCTATTCATCTTCTTTGCTTTGCTTGCAACCCATCACTCAGCAACACACGCTCGACGACCTATCGCGACCCACCGACGCCGACCCCAACACAGCCACCACACTGCCCCGCCGTGACTCACCACCGCCAGCTCATTTCCATATCTAAATTGGCCTACCCATGACCATGTTGGTACACCATGACCACCAACTACTACCAATCACAAAACCCATATGCCACCCCTAGCAACACCCTCATGCTACCAATCTTGACCCACCAATGACAATCACTCATCATCAGCCACCATGTCCACCAACGCCCACCACAGTGGCCGCCAACAACCAACGAATGATCAAATAAATCCTACCGCCAGCACCATTTCTAAACCCATCACCATAACCCCCATGACAATCGGCTAAACCCACGACCACGTACCTATATTAAAAATTTCAGGTAAGCAATTACTAAGAAAATACCCAAGTCCTAGCTCGCTTCTCTATGCTCGTCGATCAAGTGCCTCGGCCAACTACCTTGGTGAAGCACCAATTTTGGGCAGTGGTGGATCTAGATCCACGTTCAGTGGTGGTGGTGGAATGTGAAAGCAATTGGTGGTGTGGGTGGCCGTGGATGTGCAATAGGTGATTGTGCGGTTGGTGGTTTGGCCGATTTCGGATTCGTGATCTATTGTCTTCCTGGAGAGGTGGTGGTCAACGGTTGTGGGTCGTGGTGATGGGTCATGGTGGATGGGGTTGGTGGCCCATGGCTTCGCTGGCAGTGGGTGTGGCAGTCGAAATAATACTGCCCGGCGCGCGAGCATGAGAGAGAGAGAGGGGCAAATTGACTTGTTTATCAGGGGTATGACCGTCCTTTCGTTAATTTTGTTAATTCTGTTAACAGAAAAATAGAAATATGTAGCTTAGTGTAATAAATTACTTAGGCGGAGCCGTGTGTAGTTTAAGGCAAACCTCAGGGGTGTCGTATGTAATTTACCCATAGAATAATGACCAAATAGGTGATGGAACCCTAATATGAGAAGGTAGCATCCTCAACACACTATGAATACACACTACGAATACACACATCAACCTTAAGGGAAGATATATTCTTTGACTCACTCTATTAGCTCTCATTATATTTATACTTCTCGCCACTTGTATTTAAGCATTAGAGGTTCCCTACCTAACTCGTATCGGGTGAGTCAACAATTGTCTGTATCCTGTTGTAGAGATCTACACGTGAGCTCCTTGCAGTCCCATCGGATTTTTTCCATAACATTTTGGTGTCATTTGTCGACCTAACGAAGCCCATTTGCATTAATCTCATGGCCCTCATCCCTGAAACAGGTGGATTAGCCATCTGTGCCTATATGGCACGATGGCCACATTGCTTCCCAGTCATCTTCCCCACCATGCTCAAGCACCGCTAACCTACTCGTCGCTGAAGAGCGAGGTCAAGGTTATATCATCTGCATAGTTCCATATCCTCCTCCTTCATATTAAACAACTAAACTTGGAAGATCTATTTGCATCTCAAGCCTAACCTGTTGGTCCCACTCTTATTGCAACAGCTCCAAGTCCACGACAGGTCTCAATTTCCCTCCTAAGAAGGATGAGTAGCTAGATATGCTCGACACTGTCCAACCTTTGCATTATTATATTAAACATGTACAATTTTTTTTATGTAACAGCCGAAAGAAAAATTGAATAGTCTATCAACCCGAGCTTCTCGATCTCGATGATGTTGTTTATTACCTATATATGCTTACTAACGACTCACCTACCCTCTAATCCATAAACCTGAAACCTCTCACTATCACTATCTATCGCCACAGACTTATGTCCTCAAACCATGTTTTGTCCAAAGCAAACCTGAAACCTCTCACTATCACATGCTGTAACTTTGTAGAGGACATCAAGCTCTTTCAGACACCTTTAGGCTCCAAGATGCCTCGTTGCATATCATGGGGTTCGATGGTCGATCCAGTTGAGCATCCTGCACAATTTCCATCTTGCATCAATATGTATACTATAATCGAGTCATATGTCATGCCTTTCCAGCAACTCCCAACGAAGAGTCCCATGTGTGGTTCCAACTCATCCACCAAAATCCACATACTGTTAGGGGAAACTCACTTGGATCTGTTTGAAATCACTTTCAGTTTTGATTTTCTGTTTCTAAAAAAATTAAAACTAAAACCAGTTTATTTTTTTACAAAAACAAGAGGATGTTTGAATACCCAGTTTTTATTTTGAGGTTATTCTTTTGGGTGTTTGATTACCCAAATTTTAATTTGAGTATTTCTTTGGTGGTGGTTGTGGTGGCGGTGGTGGGGCGTGGCGGCAGGGACGAACCTACATTTGTACCAGGGGGGGCTAGTGTACACCCTCAACTTCCAAAAGAATTTTTTTTCTCTTTTTTATGCCATCCGGTTTATAGCGCTCTCTCTCTCTCTCGGAGCCAATAGCCCCAACTACTCTCTCAAACTCTCATGCACTCCCAGATAGGCAGACTGCAGCCACCCACTCATCGACGATCTCTGTGACTTGCCCTACGCCAACAGTCCAAACTACTCTATCAAATTCACATGCACTCCCAGACAGGCAGACCGCAGCCACCCACTCATCGACTACGGGCGACGATGACATGCTGACACGGGACGGGCTCCACAAGGTGACTCTTTCTGAAGAGTTCAGCTCAGATCAAGAACTACAGCCGACTGGCCAAGTAGAGGCCCCGACTGTCGAAGCGGTGTTCTTCAAATCTGGTATACTTGTCCATTGCTCAAGATTTTGACAGTGGAAAATTATCTCCAGCACCATACACTGTCCATTAGATTGATATTAGAGATTGCCAATATGTCCAATCTTAGATAGATTCTTTCTTCTGTGCCCAGAATTGAAAAATCGTGCCTAGAGGGCCATGATTTTGAGGTAAAACTTTATATTTTGAGCTTTGTGTAAAGTATACATTGTTCTATAACAGTGTTGCTTTAATTTGTTGTTTAATAAGTCCTTAGCTTCAGGTGATGTTCCAAAAAATCTTCTGATGAAACTTCAGGCGTCGACGGTCGGTGACCCATGACCGTTCAATTAGTCAAGTGCCTTCATCATTTTGAAATTTAGGTATGCATTTTTGGTTAGGTAACCATCAATGCTCCAAAAAAAATAAAAAAAATAAATGGCGATAATTCTAAGCAATGTTTGGGTAATAACAGAGATTGTAATGTTAAAATATTTTTCAGGGTCAAAATGTAATTTGAAAAGTTTTGGGGGCCATTTGAAATTTTGGAAAAACTTTGGAGGTGTAAATATAAATTATATTTCTGGTGAGGAAAATTAATGAAATTTGTGACAGTATGTGTTTTAGTGACATTTAATATAATTAATAAAGATTAAAAAAGGTTTGGGGCCAAAAATGAAAATTTTAAAACTTTCAGGATCATTTGTAATTTTAAAAAATATGCACTTATGTGTAAAATTTTAGAAACCATTCTTTCAAAAGATGCCACCTCCTACTCTTAAAAAACAATGACTAATCTAATTTTACACACGGCGCTCTTGAGATTTGTCCTAAACTACATACAGCTCTGCCTAAGTATTTTTGTTGCTCCCTGCCCCCTTTAGTTTGTTATTATGTTACATAACAGCCATTTATGTCAGGGTATCGTCAAGAAAAGTTAGGGTACCTTTCCATTATTATAATATTTATAAATGCCCTATTCATCTTCTTTGCTTTGCTGGCAACCCCATCACTCGGCAACACACGCTTTCGCAACCTATCATGACCCACCCGCGCGACCCTAACATAGCCACAACACTGCCCCGCCATGACCCACCACCGCAGGCCTATTTCCATATCTAAATCAGCCTACCCAGGACCACGCGGCACACCACGACCACCAACTGATACTAATCGCAAAACCATATGCCACCCCTAGCAGCATCCTCCCACGACCTATCATGACCCACCAATGGCCACCACACTGCCCGCCAACAACCAACGAATGATCAAATAAATCCTGCTGCCGCCACCACTTCTAAACCCATAACCACAACCCCTATGACAACCGGCCTAACCCACGACCACATACCTTGACTAAAATTTTTAGGCAAGCAATGACTAAAAAAAGACCCAAGTCCTAGCTCGCTTCTCTACACTCGTCGATCATGCGCCTCAGCCAAGGTACCCCAGTGAAGCACCTATTTTAGGCACTGGTTGATCTAGATCCACGTTCAGTGTTGGTGGTGGGAGGTGAAAATAATTGGTGGTGCAGTTGGTGGTGTGGGTGGCTGGATGTACAGTAGGTGACTGTGTGCTTGGTAGTTTGGTCGATTTCAGATTCGTGATCTGTTGTGTTCCTAAGAGGTGGTGGTCGACTATTGTGGGTCACGGTGATAAGGGCGGTGATGGGTCATGGTGAATGTGGTTGGTGGCCCATGGCTTCGCCGGCAGTGGGTGTGGCAGTCCAAAGGGTGCTGTCGACATGTGTTGTGTGTGTGTGTATGAGAGAGAGAGAGAGAGAGAGAGAGAGAGGCAAATTGACTTGTTTATCAGGGTTACGACCATCCTTTCATTAATTTTGTTAACTCTGTTAACAAAAAAATAAAAATGTGTAGCTTAGTGTACTAAAAATACTTAGGCGGAACCATGTGTAGTTTAGTACAAAAGGGGTGTCATATATAATTTACCCATTGAATAATCACCAAAGAGGTGATGGAACGCTAATATGAGAAGGTAGCATCCTCCACACCCTAAGGGAAGATAAATTCTTTGACTCACTCTATTAGCTCTCATTATATTTATGCTTCTCGTCACTTGTATTTAGGCATTAGAGATCCCTACCTAACTTATTTTGTGCGAGTCAACTATTGTCTGTATCCTGTTGTAGAGATCTACTGGTGAGCTCCTTGTAGTCCCATCGGATTTTCACCATAACATTTTGGCACTATCATTGGGTCTAACGAAGCCCATTTTCATTAATCTCATGGCACTCATCCCTGAAACAGGTGGATTAGCCATCTGTGTGTATGAGGCATAATGGCCACAATGCTTCCCAATCATCTTCCCCACCAAGCCCAAGTACCGCTAACCTACTCGTCGCTGAAGAGCGAGGTCAAGGTTACATCATCTGCACAGTGCCATATCCTCTTCCTTTATATAAAACAACTAAACTTGGAAGAACTATTTGCATCTCAAGCCTAACCTATTGGTCAACTGCGGATTTTCAGCTCGTCACATCCTGGATGAACTAGAACTGACAGTCAAGCAGTTCAAGTTAAGACGTATAATTCTCTACCTTCGTTTTCTAGTAAATTAGATTAGATTAGAGTAAAATCCCACCTACGCGGTCAAATTTTTGCATGTGAAGAGAATATCAAAAGAAGATTTCTACGCATTCAACTAGAGGAGTTGATTTCAGTCAAATTTTTATTGCCACAGACTAAGCTTTAAGTCACCTCCTGAAGGGTCAAAACTATGTGGTTTTGATCCTTATTTGTTCGATCGGGTACGTAGACCACTCAACTCCTACTATTAAGTTCAAACCAAAATTAGGTTAAACTTAGATTTTTTCTTGCTTCGTTTGTGTTTGGATAGAAATCACTCAAAAACAAGTAGAGATTGATTAGAGTATGATGAGGCACCCAATACTTTCTCGTCATATAATTTAGTCCCCGAAAGCAAGTTAAAGGATTCCTCAGATTCAAAGTTAGTTAGTGATGTAAATGTTAAAGTTTTTTTTTTCTCCTAGCTAACTATTCTAAGTTATTCTAACGACAAGATGGCAACTCAAAAATCAAATTTTTAGGATAAGCATCCTAAGAGTTGCGACTCAGCTGGGGACAAACTTACTTGATCATTTTTCTCCGTGGATATATTTTTTTAGAATTCTATCTCATGTGTTTATGTGCATATGTTGCTAATGTGTTTGTCATCTTTTGGGTGACCACACACAGGTGCACGAATGCCCCAGCCTACTTATAGAGAGTGATAATTGTAACCCTTGGCCTTCTAAAGTCACGATGTGCTTTCAAATATGCCCTCGCCTTTAAGGCCATAGTACCAAACAACAAACTGTCATGAAAATTTAGACTCAGGAAGGTCTGGCCTGCACTAGTCATCTTATTTTATTGTGAAAAGAACAAACAAAAAAAATTACCCGAAAAGACTCTAAAATGGCTAACTAGGCTTCTAATCTATTGAAAATATAGATGGTGAGTTTTGGGACTAAGTGGTACAAGGGAAAGGTGTTAGACATTTGTTATACTCTAACGGTCTCTATTTTGTTTTAATGATTTTGGCCTTTTGACATATAACACATAATTGTGCATAGAATCTTCCCTAATCCTAATCCTATAGTTTTGGTTTGAATTCGACAACATGGGTTAAAATGCCTGCGTATCCAGTCGGGCGAGGAGGAATCAAAACCACTTTAGTTCTCATTGAGCCCTACGGGAGGCAACCTAAACTTTGGTCTCTAACACAAATTGTACTAACTACTAAGCCCAGATCTATCACTTCCATCAACTTGTACTTGAAATATCTTTTTATTCCCATTGGTTACCTTAAACTAATACTCGTTTTGTTTTATTGACCGAATATTAGTCGCGGGAAGGGAAACTAATCTAGACTCCACTAAATCTAGACTAGAAAGTTTTGTGAAATTACCTTGCGATGGCGTCTGCTTGGAAGATTTAGAGCAACCTCAAAACAAAGTCACAATGTAAATAAATCATGAAGGTGGAGAATTTTTGTGCATTAAAAAGTTGAATTTCTCATTATAAATGATGCACCGATTCTAAAGAAGAAAAGCTTAGGGGGCTGCCAGAGATGGTAAAGATGACTTATATGAGTCTAAACTCTCGAATAGAGCCAAATATTTAATTAAAGTCGTAGACTGAGAGAAAGTCAACTAATTGGTCGGTTTGTCGAAAACCGATTGGTTCACCCCTTAATATTTTATGATATTTTTCCTGACTTTCGGGAAATTTATTGTCCTTAATTTGGTTAAAATGTCCAAAAAAATAGAACAAATGTGCCACACTTTGGGAATTATCTCCAATTCATATCTAAATCCAAGAAATATGAATGCATCAAGGGTGAATAACAACATATATCTAAATCATCTAATCAAACACATTCTCTTGACCGAATTGGACTCAAACTAGACTAGCCTCAAACTGGACTGGGTTGGACTAGACTTTACTTAGACTGGACTGGATTGGATTGACTAGTCTGGACCAGACTGGACTGGACTTGACTAAATAAATTAAATTGATTTCCTATCACTAGGCTTGCACTCGTAATAATAATAAACCTCAATTATCAATAAAGCCCAACAATATTTGATACGTAAAAGTCCAGATAAATTGCAGAGTTTTCTCGATGAAGATTGCAATCCCAGAAGGCAGTTATAGTGGTACCCAAAATCCCAGAGTATGTCCTTAGGGCTTCCACCCTACAATATTAAAGAATATTCTTGGATTCTCAGGGACTAAAAAAGCTGGTCCAAGCATCTATTGAAAAGTAAAGAGTAAAGGCCTAGAGTGGAAAGAACTAGGGTGATACCTCACCTAAGCGGGTTTAGCTATCAGCCGCGTATGATCCATGAGCCACATATAGATAAGCAAGGGGCTACCCGTAAATGCAGCACTTAGATCTCTATGCACCTTGGTAATGGCACTTATGGTTTTAGCTATCACTACCAGGATTAAAGTTCTCCCTCACAAAGACATCTGGGGTATTAACTCAACCAGTCTCATATCAACAAACCCTAGTCTAATAATACTAAGTTATGTGGCCATCAGACAGCCCCAAAGTCGCCACCTGGCCTCACGCATATAACGTACAACGATTTTTCGGTTTGGCATAAAAATATTCTATCACATGAGAAAACATAATATGCTATTACTCGATGCTAACTTCCAACAAACTTACGAGGGATAAGATATATGCATTTTGAATGACAGGAATCGTAATGAGTAAATTAGCAAGGACATCCACTAAAGCCGAGAATTGCTCATACGTAAGGCACAACTTGTCCAGACAGAAACAGAAGACATAATCCGCAGGATCCCAACATTTGCACACGGCAAGGAGAATGTCTTCATGAACAACCACCATGCACAAACTCATGACTAACTTCAGACTAAAGCGTCCATCTAAATAATGAGTTCTACCTTGTTGAAGGAATTGACGAATGATCGAAATTGGATGTTGAAGATTGTGGGCTTGTCTTTGGAGGCCATTGGGAATTTGCCTGAGAGAACAAAAGTTATGTGCATCCTCTAAAGAGTGAGTCTGACTATGTAAAGAGTAATCCCTAAGTTATATAGAGATAGGACTTGAAATTTACAAAATTAGAAAAAACTTGTCAGAAAAACCTGACAATTTTTACAAATTGGCCGGTTTTCTCTTTGTTTTGGATGTCTGTGGAAATATATCTTTCTGACAAATCAACCTGTTTTACTGAAAAATATAAAATTATCTTCTAACTACCAAACCGCTTATAGGCCCGAAATTAAAAAAATTCACCATCCTCATTGACTGGCAGGCCGGTTAGTCAGTAATGATTGAGTACTTGCAGAGTTTGCCCCTTTGGAAGCAAAACCCTCTACTTGTTCTCAAGCCAATCCAAAATCAAATTCAATCCATTATTCCGTTCAAGTTTGTGTATGTACATTAAAGCAGAACATGAACACAAAAATTTGCTGATAAAAACATAGGAATCTCTAGAAAGAAAAAAGTATTCAGTACAAGATAAATAGAGTTTGATAAATAAGTTCCTAGTGAACTCCAAATCCCATGTCTATACTCAGCTAAGAAATCTTATATCAGTCCTTCCAGGTTTTTTAAGGCTGGGCTCCCCCTTGTCGCCAGATCCTAAGGGCACTTCGTCTCACTCGGCTTCATAGTCCTCATCCTTAGGATTGGGAGATGACTCCAATGTCATAGGCTTAGCCTATCCACTAGGCTTCCCATATGTGTTGTATATTATGGTAGGCTACCTGAATCGATCGATGGACAAGCAATGTCTTTGGCTAGAAGAGGGCAGGGGCTTTTTCCTTATTAGCACTAGCATGCTCCTTCTCCTTGGGTGGTGCAAACTCTAATTTTGGAATCAACCTGAAGGAGACCTCACTCGTCAAATTCTTTTAATCTCCATGCATGGTATCGAAGCCCTTCTTGGAGGGCTCTGAGTGGCAGTGGCAGTAGGCTCTGTGGTGCTTTGTCTGGCACTCGATCTACCTCCTGAAGGTAGCATCGCGGGGGTAGCTGTAAGCATTTTTATCATCTTTATAGATGGCCAGTACACCTCTGTCAGATCCCGCATAATGGATACCATGTCTTTCAGACTATGGATCATCAGGTAGGCATCCTTTAATAGCGAGCTCGGAAACTACAAAAGAAAATTTGTATGGTTCAAAGCAAAGCATAAAAGTCAAATTATATAATGATAGTTTGATATTAGCATCTTGACACGAGCCAGTACCTTAAGCCCTAGCACATCCTCTATTTTTTTGGCCAAGTGATTGGCTCTATCTCGTGGCCTTTAACCCTTAAATATACAGGCACCGTCCAAGAAGGGAACTGAATCCTCTCTATGAATTCCTCCTCCCTCTCGCCCTTCCCTAACCTATCTTGAGTTGCCCAGGCCCGTTGAATCCTCTTCACCCACTCCTTAATCAAAAGAGGGGTTAAGTCCTCTTGCATGAATGCCTCGTACAAACGAGGATTGTTTGGAGACTTCAAGGAGGACACAGTAATCCCCAGAGTCAAAATCTGTCCCAACCTTCCATCCAAAGTCCCCATCTAATACATCTCAATGGGAAGAGCAGTACAGATAAGAGGCTCGACATCAGTATGGTGCTGGAAGAGCACCCCCTCCTCCAAGTAGAACTCCTCTTGGGAGTACTCTATAACTAGGGCCTAGTACCGAGTGAGCTTTACCTCCTTAGGGTAAAACTGCTTTCTCTACCAATTGGACATGGACCCCTATGAGAAAAAACGGGCGTGAGTATTCAAGAAATAAGCATTGAGAAAAAATTTAAATGAATAAAAACCCCACTGGGTGCTAAGTCAATCCATTGAAGCTATCTCGGTATGTGCCCACCGTAGCCCTAACTTGCTCGTCCTAAAAATTCCACATCACCGTCCAAGTCTCATTTGTATGCCGCTGCCCAAGTCGCGGTGAACGCTACCCCGGAACCTCAAAAGCCCAATTCTATGAGCAAAATGTGAGCAATTTGTCTATCACATGAATAAGAATAATAAAAAAAGCGGGAGAGCTGAGACATACTTGCCAAACATCACAGGTATCCCTTAAGTTTGAGGACTGCCCCTGGGATATGTGGCCCATCTAGTGGTATAGATGAGCCATAGCCAAAGTATCCTAGTCGTACTCCACAATTCCCCATCTCCTCGAAAGCTCTCAAGCAGCAGAGCTATACTGAATGGTCCCCGTTATTGAACAACGTCTCTTGGAAGACGTACCATAGGAACCCCCGGACATAGTGATTGACAGGCATCTCCTCGGCATCCTTTAAGGTCATACCCCCATAGAACTGAGGGTACCAAGCAAAATATGTAGGACAGATCGAATCAAAATAACTGGACTATGAGGTCACCGTCCTTGTTAAGATCATATGCCTGTGGGATAGGCTTCCTTCAAACTCAAATCCTCGTGACAGCCGTGAAGTCGTACATGGTACGTGTGGCCTCCTCAAATGGTGAATGGGATGTGTTGGTGGAATCCTATGAACTCCGCCAAACCTATAAGTGCTTTTTACTCCAGGTAAAGCAAATTGTAGCAAACAGCCTTAAAAAAATACCTAGAAAAGAGGATTTAATGGAATCACCATCTTATGTAATTTCAAGAAAGAAATATAAGAAAAATCCTAAAAATGACTTTAAAGTGTCGAAAGGGACGATTGATCTATCGAAAACCAAAAGATTGGTTCAATGACTAGGATACGCAGTGATAAGGTGTTAGGCAACCGTCGCATCCTTTTGGTCTTTACTTCATTTCCATTGATTTTTTGCCTTAAAAACATGTAGCATGAAAATTACGATTACCCTAAGTTTATTTTTGTTTTTGGCTTGAACTTGACATCAGGGGTTGAATTGCCTACCTATCCAGTCAAACTAACCGGAATCAAAACCGTTGTAGTTCGACTCTGGTATTACGGAATCAAAACCCTGCACTGGCACTGCCGCTGTGAAAAGCAGGCCCCAAGAAACTACTCCCTACTACCAACCCTTCTCTACCATTACCATCCCCATAATGCCTCAGGTTACCCCGTTTGAGGGCTCAGGTGCCAGGATTATCCTGACCGGGCACCAACCCTCGCCGGCTTGGTGACTTCGTATGACACCAAGCATGACCTTAACGCCATCCTCCACCGTCTCAAAGAGTCATCTTTACCACACTCCTCTTCTAAGTTATCTAACCATGCTTCCTACTTTGGCGACCTCGTTACCAAGCCCTACCCTGTCAAGTACAAGCAACCAACTTTCATCATATTCAATAGCCAAAAGGGCAATGCTCATGAGCACCTCATCTTTTTTGTTGGCTCCCTATAGCACTACGGGGAAGACAACACTTTAAAGCTGTGGGAATTTCACAAGACCCTGATTGGCCTCACCTACTCTTAGTACCACCAGATCCTCAAAGGTACCATCCACTTCTGGTCTGACATGGTCCAGCTCATTCTTGATAAGTTTTACTATGAAATTGAGCGTATGACCATCGTTAACATTGTTGGAATCCATTAAAACCCCAGGTAAGACCTCAACACCTATGTCACACAATTTCATCACAAGTACTTGGAGTGCACTGACACCAATAAGGATGAGATCTTTGTACCCATTTACATCGAGTGAAACACGTAAAGGGTCTACCTTGAAAACCTCCAGCTTTAGTCTTGGGGACATCTCACTTGGGGACATCTCAAGGAAGCTGCACAGCATACCTATGACTCGGTCGGTCCATCAAGGACCCCAAAGCCCCAAAC
>JAVXUP010003555.1:0-62971 GCA_033070095.1 Escallonia herrerae | reverse complement strand
TGCTGACGGTATTCTTCGACGTTGTTGGGAACAGAATTGCCCCCATCACCCACAGAGGAAAGCTTGTGTGTACAACACAAGCATCTGATCCGTGTAGTTATCCGGCAGAACCTTGTAGGTATCTACCAACCATTTCAACTTGATACCACCAGTGCTAAATTGATCCTGGGGTATCGAAGTAAAGAAGTCCCTAGCGGTCCTCTTATTCGTTGCTTCCGACGGAGGAGCTATTACCGGCCGCCCCGTCACCGGTAACCCTAAGATGAACCCTACATCTTCTAGGGTAATTGTCATCTCCAGAGGGAAGTGAAACGTATTCGTTTCACTTCTCCACCTTTCAACAAGGGCACCTATTAAGTGCCGGTCAAGGTGTTGAAAGATCTGCCCATGCGTGAAAATCCCAAACCCAATCCCACGCAGTAATCTTTTCTGGGTTCTGTTCAATTTCCATGCTTTAAAATTATCGGATACTTCTACCGTGTTGAGAAGTGCTCTTTCCTACGAATTAATAAATACAATTTAAGCAAAATAAATGATATACAACGTTCGCAAGAAATAAACAAAGTTGATAAAATAAGTATCTTACTCCACCATCCCATATGAGCGTACTGATATGGTTTGCTTGGTCGTATAATACGGACGGATCTTCTGGTCCAGGGTTGAAATCTATTTTTTGCAACTGAAATAATGGAAAGACGGCAAGGTTGGAAGCGTAAACATTCTCAAACATACAACGCTAGCATATTCAGCGCTAGCATGTGATCAGATAATACGCAATACACATATATAATATATATATACATTGACAAACGCTAGCATAGTGCAGATCTACTTGCCAACGCCGCAAGATGAACTCTAGATTATGAACAAATAAAGGATTGGTTTGTGAACTTACGTGATTGATGAGTCGATTAAATGATTTCTTGCAAAGAAATTGCGTCGATCTACTTGCCAACGCCGCTAGAAGATTGTGAGAAGAAGGAATGAATAGAAGTTTAGAAGGATTGAATAAGGGTTTTGAAGTTATGGGCTAGTCCGCTACACTGTGTTGCGGATGCTGGGATAATGACAAAGTAACAGTCGTGCATCGACAGGACTGATGTGACAACTGTCAGGGGAAAGTGGGTGATTTGACGGAAACGGTCGTCCGCTAGACAGTGTAGCGGATGACTTTTTGGCTGACGATGTGGGCCCAAGAATGTCGTCTGCTACACAGTGTAGCGGACGGGGGAGCAGGGACAAGATGGTAAAAAGGTTCGTCCGCTACACTATATAGCGGACTGACAGTGCCGCAAAAAAAAGGATCTGGGCCGTCCATCCCTTCGGGATGGACGGCCAGATCGCGCTAGCAAGATGTCCTATTTTGCTAGCGCTATCAATGGATCAGCTCCCATACACACATATATATATACACATACATACATACACATATATATATATATATATATATATATATATATATATATATATATATATATATATATATATATATATATATATAGGGAGCTGATCCATTGATAGCGCTAGCAAATGGAGTTAAGTTGCTAGCGCGATCTGACCGTCCATCCTGAAAGATGGACGGTCCAGATCGCGCCTTTTTCCAAAACTGACCCCGTCCGCCATACTGTCTCGCGGACGGGAGTTTTACCTTTTTGCCCTCCTCCCATGTCCGCGAGACTGTCTCGCGGACGCCTTTCTGTTCCTGACATGTGTCAGGAAAAAGGCGTCCGCCATACTGTATGGCGGACGATCTCTAGGCTGACACATGTCAGGGCCTGTCCTCTCGGTCGCCTATAAAGTCTCGGGCGTGAGCCCCGAGAACTGTCCCCTGGTATCTGTATGGCGTCAACAGTGTCCCCTTGGTATCTGTAGCGGACGGCGTCCCTTCGTCAACTCTCTCCTGCTATAAATATTTAATCAGATCGGGGTATATATATTATTGTAGCGGACGGCGTCCCCTCTCTCGAACATCTAACCTAAAGCCGCTACCCCATCTACGGCGACTCACATCTCCGGTCACCCACATCTCCGCCGACACCACCGTCCTCACCTCAACGACGATCTCGATGGCTTCTGGATCGGAGACCACCTACGCCTACGATTATATTGGCAACTTGCACCTGGTAGGCAAACACTTTTTCAAAGTCATGATGCCGGGATTTGAGCATGAACTTGTAGGCTATCCCTCTTTCTCTTTCTCTGTATTTTCGTGTGTTAAAAGTTTGATCTTTTGTTTTTCTTAACCAAAACTAACCTATTTTTTGTATTTTGTGTTTGGTAGGACATACCGGAAGCATTTACCAATCAATTTACAACAATTCATGATAGTGCAAGATTATATAGCCGCAAGGGGGCATGGCAGGTTGAAATCAAGCTGAAGCCCGGCCGATCCCAAAAAAAGGAATTCGCAGAGGGTTGGAACGTCTTCGTGCGCCAGCATGGCCTCGAACTCGGGGACTTTGTAGTGTTCGAACACCTTGGGTGGTGGGATTTTCAAGTTGTAATCTTTGAACGGAGCGCTTGTGAAAAGCTTTCGTACCCCATTTGTGAACCATAGTTTATTATAATAAAAATATTTATGTTCTTGTTTATTATGTTTTCAAATTTTTTCTTGGTTAATTGTGCCTTTTTTTGTTGCCTCGATATATTGATATATTGAGATCGTTGATTATGAATTGTACATTATTTTTTGGAAAAATTGAGATTGTTGATTCCGTCGCTAAAACAAGTCTTTGGGCGTCAGTTTATTAAAATAGCATTAACGTACTATGTCGCTAAAACAAGTCTTCGGGCCAATTTATTTCAATTTATTAAAACTGCATTACGGGCGCCAATTTATTCCAATTTATTACATTACGCCACATTGTATAGTTCTATATATATAGCGGATATAAGGGGCCCTCCGCTTAGGCCGGGTTCGGGAAGGTCGGGAACTAAATGTCTGGTCCGTGCCAACCATTTTCTGCGGTAAGTATATCCGCGATACTATATAGCGGACAGTTTGGACTAAGTGTAGAAAAAACTAAGTGTTGGAGAGGTGGAAGTAAGTGTAGAAGAAAAAACTAAGTGTAGAAAAAACTAAGTGTAGAAGAAAAAACTAAGTGTAGAAAAAACGAAGTTTTGGAGAGGTGGAACAAAGTGTAGAAGAAAAAACTAAGTAATGCGTCCGCTACATAGTATAGCGGACGTAGAGAACACAACCAAAAACATTCTGCGGGGCCGTCCGCTATATATGTAGCGGACGTAGAGAAGACAACCAAAAAAATTCTGTGTCGTCCGCTACATAGTATAGCGGACGTAGAGTATAGCGGACGTAGAGAAAACTACCAAAAGTCTAGCGTCCGCGATACTATATAGCGGACAAGGAACAGACCCGCGATACTATATAGCGGACGGCAAATATATATTGTCCAGCGGACAGCAAATATATATATTCAAACCCAAAAGAAAGTCCCCCTATAACTTCTACACTCTTCTTCTCCCCGTGTTCTTCCTACTCACAAATATTCCCAGCGGCGTTGGCAAGCAGATCTGCGCAATTTCTTCATAAGAGCAGCTTTAATCCCCCCTAATAGATCACGTAAGTTCACAAAATCAATCCTTTACATGTTTCTAATCTATAGTTGTGATCAATATTGCGTTTTATGCGTGGTTTTGATTATGCATTGAGCATGTGCTAGCGGTGATGAGGATTTATATATGTATGTATTTGTTCATGTGCTAGCGTTTGTAAAATCCGATTCCATAGTTTCAGTTGCAAAAAATGGAATTTATCCCTGGACCAGAAGATCCATCCGTGTTATACGACCAAGCCAACCATATCAGTACGCTCATATGGGATGGTGGAGTAAGATACATTATTTATCAACTTTCTTATTATTACGAACGTTGTTTTACCGTTCATTTTGCTCAAATTGTATTTATTAATAATTCGTAGGAAAGAGAACTTCTCACCACCGTAGAAGTATCTCGCGAGTTCACGAGATGGACCTTGAACAATTCCCAGAAAAGAATACTGCGTGGAATTGGGTTTGGGATTTTCACGCATGGGCAGATCTTTCAACAGCTTGACCGGGCCTTGATAGGTGCCCTTGTTGAGAGGTGGAGAAGTGAAACGAATACGTTTCACTTCCCGATCGGAGAGATGACGATTACCCTAGAAGATGTAGGGTTCATCTTGGGGTTGCCGGTGACGGGGCGGCCGGTAATTGCTCCTCCGTCAGACGCAACGAATAAGAGAACAGCGCGAGACTTCTTCACTTCGATACCCCAGGATCAATTTAGCACTGGTGGTATAAAGTTGAAGTGGTTGGTAGATACCTACGGGGTTTTGCCGGAAAACTATACGGGCCGTGAGCTTGTGGTGTACACAAAGGCCTTCCTCTTGTGGGTGATGGGAGCAATTTTATTCCCAACGACGTCGAAGAACACGGTCAGCGTGAAATATTTACCGTTGTTGGGTAACCTGTCGGAGGTTGGGGATTATGCCTGGGGTGCAGCGGTTCTTTCGTATCTGTACCGAGCATTGCACAAGGCAACGAGGCCCAACTCCAAAGCCATATGTGCATGTCTCTCGCTATTGCAGGTATATCATATAAATCATGTCTTCGTTATTGTGTTTTATTTTTGTTGAATCGACGATATAAATATAATTTTTTGATGTTCTCAGGTGTGGTCTTACGAACACCTTGCTCCCGGTGCACCAACGCGTAGGGATGGAACCGACAAAGTCTGGCCTCGGTTGTGTGCTTGGGAGTACAGCCGGAGGGCTAGCCACTACAAGAGGAGAGTCGATCCCCATCACAACATTACGTACTATCGAGGGGAGTTCGACCGTCTATCTCCGGGCCAAATGCGTTGGGCACCGTACATACGTTTGGCGCGACGGGTGGGAGAGTCGTTCGTCTTCACGCTCTCCGGGTTGCAGCGCACACCCCTGATCCATTTCGAGCTCGCAGAGTGGCAGCTGCCCGACCGAGCAATGCGCCATTTTGAGTTGGAGCAGGGTTTGCCAGTCGATGCCCCGGATATGAGGGTTAACAGGAACCCACCGGATGTCGGAGTGTTTGGCACCGCCAATGCGTACGAATTGTGCGCGGCCGAAATAGAGCTTTGGACTTCTTGGCAGGACACACTGGCGGCCATCGTCTCGGAGCCAGACCCCGTTATCAGCATCGATCAGTACGATGAGTGGTACTACCGCATCACGCGGAGGAGAGTAGCCCCTGTAAACTTTGAACGTGGGGAGAGGTATGCGCCTAGGGGTCAGATCGATGAGCGTATGGCATACAATCTCGTAAGTTGCCCAACAAGTCTGACTTGAACCAAATTAGTTGAATATAAATGTCTGATTGAAGTTACTTAATTTTTTATCTCTTTGGATGTAGGTTAATGCCTCGCTTGCATTCTTCCAGAAGTTGAGTGAGCGGAGGGATCTGGTGAGCGCAATGGGCGAGGATCTTTGCCAACAGGCTGCGACATTGGCTTTAGGCTGCGGGAATTTTTTGCGCCAAGCATCGGGCCAGTCTTCGGGAGTAAGCCCGGGAATGGGTTATACGGGCGTCAGCCAGGGATACGGTGATCCCTCTGGACAGGCTTCAGGGGTGAGTCAGGGAGTTGTTGGTACCTCTGAAGCGGGGATGGGACAGGCTCAAGCGTCGTGGGGCGATTACAGCGGCCCCTCCTTCAATTTGTTCCCGGAACCCCTCTCTCAAGTCACGCAAGACTTTCCTTTCGGAAACTACGGTTTCTCCGAGGCACTGCCCATTGTCCCGTGGGCGGGACCAGTTGGCGGCCCCGAAGGGGAATATCAGCCGGCCGAAGAAGGAATTGGAGGCCAATATCCCCCGATCGACCCCCGAGGGCAATATCCGAAAGGGCATCCAGCCAGGCCCCTAAAGCCGCATAAATGCGATCTAATCCGAGCCCGTTATTTTAGCGGGGCCCCCCAAGACGGAGCGTCGTATGACGTGGATCACCCCGAGGGCTTGGATTACAATGCCTCTTGGACAGAGATCGCCTCGCTGGCGCCGGGATCTTGGTTAGACAGCGGTGTCATCTCGCACTACGTGCAAATTCTGAGGCGAAGGTGTCGGGAGCATCCAGACATCGGTCTGCGCGTGTTTATCTTGGATGCTTTTTTCCATCAGCTCCTAGTACAAGAGTGGCACGACTGGGGCAATGCAAGGAAGGGGAGAGGCATGGCCCAGTGGAAACCGTCCCCTAACCTACAAGCATATCTTGCTAGGGATAGTCCAGTGAGCGCAAGTGTTGCCGACGTGTTTCTAATCCCCTTTTTAGGGAATGCCCACTGGTACTTGGTTTGCTACGAACCATTACAGAGCACGGTTTCAGTCGTCGACAGTCTCTACGACGATACCGACGTGATGCCTGTGATTGATATGTACCGAGGCATAGGCCAGTTGGATGCCATGGTAAGATCCTGTTTCCTTCTTGTTGTAACTTGCATATTATAAAACTGATTAATCTTATTTTGCTAGCTATGTTTAATGCTTATTATGGTTCTCGCAGAATCTTTTTGCTGCCCTGGTCAATGGTAGGCGTCGGGAGAAGGTATCGCGCAGGCCGGTCCTCATTTTCCGATTGAAGAGGAGTAGGCCCAAGCAACATAATTCCTCGGACTGCGGCGTCTTCCTCTGCATGTACATGGATTACATTTGCCGGTCTGAGAGCCTCAAGAAGACTGTCTGGAGCGAAGAATGCATACAAGACTTTAGGTATAGGATTGCTTGGCAAATTATGAATGGCCGGCCTAGAGCTATTAGGTTTATTGTAAATCCGTGTAAGGAACATCATTCCTGCGAGAGATGATGTTCCCCAATTCACATTGTAACGTTACAACACTTTTTTAACCCAAAAAATTTATTGAATGCGATTGATTTTATTGACCAATATGATTTAACGGTGGGAAACCAAGTGTTGGATATCTGTCTATCTGCAGGGCAAGTGTTCAAAAAATAACAAAGTGATCGATAACAGAGAAGTGAACCAAAACCAAAAAAAAACTAAGTGTTGTAGGGGGGGTATTCTGCGGGGCCGTCCGCTACATAGTATAGCGGACGCAGAGAAGTGAACCAAAACCAAAAAAAAACTAAGTGTTGTAGGGGGGTATTCTGCGGGGCCGTCCGCTACATAGTATAGCGGACGCAGAGAAGTGAACCAAAACCAAAAAAAAACTAAGTGTTGTAGGGGGGTATTCTGCGGGGCCGTCCGCTACATAGTATAGCGGACGCAGAGAAGTGAACCAAAAAAAAAACTAAGTGTTGTAGGGGGGTATTCTGCGGGGCCGTCCGCTACATAGTATAGCGGACGCAGAGAAGTGAACCAAAACCAAAAAAAAACTAAGTGTTGTAGGGGGGTATTCTGCGGGGCCGTCCGCTACATAGTATAGCGGACGCAGAGAAGTGAACCAAAACCAAAAAAAAACTAAGTGTTGTAGGGGGGGTATTCTGCGGGGCCGTCCGCTACATAGTATAGCGGACGTAGAGAAGTGAACCAAAACCAAAAAAAAACTAAGTGTTGTAGGGGGGTATTCTTTAATACCTTAGGTTTCTAATGTTGTGCTGCGCAGTGTAGCGGACAGTGTAAGAAATCACGTATAAAAAAATGATTGTAAAGGTTATTACAAACGAGTCATTACTAAAATATTATTACAAAATGTCCGACACTTTTGATGGCTCATAAAAGATTATTACAAAATATTCAGTACACTAAAGTTCCACTGCAGCTTGTTCGTCCTCATCCTCGGCATCATCTTCTTCCCCGTCTTGCAAAGGCACTGGACTTATCCCCAGTGCCTTGTAATGGTTCCGCTTGTCGTGGTCTGTCATTTTGTTGCACAATGCACACCTTCTTAGCTTTTTTGGTTGAGTTGCCGTCTCAATAGAGCTTTTCATCCGCGTAGATCTCTTGCGGCCTTTCGTTTGCGATATAATTGGATCCGAAGGCCGGATATCATTGTCGGCTCCCTCCCCCGGCTCGTCATCTTCTGATCCCGTCGTAGGCTCGGTGTCAACCGCATTGCTGACTGAAGCTGCTTCCAATTGGTCGACGATGGGCTCTTGCTGCTGAGCTACCTCGAGGAGATGTTTATATCCGACCATTGTAGCAGCACCCTTTACGGACAAACGGGTGAACATCGTCACCAGATGATTATACCGCAACGTCTCTGATTCTTCAAAGTCAGTATACGGGTGCTCCGGAAAGGAAATGGTACCGTGCAACCTGTTTGCACCTTTCGTCCAACGTGGCAGGACGTATTTATCGGGGATTGTCCTGATATTCTTCTGTGTGAAAAACCGCAGAATGTGTCTACACAGGATGCCATGGAACTCAAACTTCTTACAAACACATGTCACCGAGTCCGTCAATGTGTCGTGGGTCACCGTATAAATTCTGCGCAGCTTCTCAGGGACGAGGTCATTCACGAGCGAATAAACCTTGTACTCACGCGACGACTTTTCTGCCACCTTATATATACTGTATCGGCCCGATTTTTGCAGCTCTACTTGGTATAGCAGGAAGATCTCCTTCGTATAGACTTTGGCACCGTTCAGCTCCAGCGGGGTCTCAAGCAACCTTCTCCTTTGCTTGTACGTGGTTGCAAAGTCTGCAGCCCTTTCTTTCACGAACAACGACGCAACCGCTTTTTGTGCTGATGTGACGAAACTCTTCAAATTGGTAGCTGTACCCACATAATTATCGAACGTGGCATTCATAGATTCACTCCTGCCCGTCGTTTTCATGCCCGCAGAAAAATGACTTCTCGTGTAAACACCAATCCATTGCTCTTTGAGCCCGTACAAGTGCTGGAGCCACTCGTTGTCTTGCAATGAGTAATCCCGAACAAGCTTTTCCCACCTCTCCTCGAATTCCTCAATCGTTAATGACTTGAGGACGCATTTGTCAAAATCCTGTTTAAAGTCTGGATACTTTGCGTACATGTGATGCAGACGTTCAGGGTATTTGTTGCTTATGTGCCAAGTGCACAAGTTGTGTCGAGTATCTGGGAAGACGGTAGCAATAGCCTTCTTCATTGCCAAATCTTGATCGGTGATGATAACAGTCGGTGCTTTGAAGTTCATTGCTTCCAGCCACACCCTAAACAACCATTCAAAAGAACTCTCGCTCTCGTCCCTTAACAAGGCGAACCCGAACAGGATGGAGTGATAATGATGATTGACGCCCGTGAAAGGAGCGAACGGCATCGAGTACTTGTTGGTACGGTATGTGGTGTCGAAAGTCACGACATCCCCAAAATGCTTATAAGCTAGCCTCGAACGACCGTCGACCCAAAAAATTGTGCTAACTCGATGCTCGTCGTCAAGTTTATAGTCGAAGGTAAACTGCGGGTCCTCCATCTGCATCCGTTTCAATAGGCTCATTGTCGCTTGCGCATCATTGAGGTCATACGCGGCTCGTCTATGGGTTCGGACCGCGTTACGAACGTCTGTCGTGTTAAAGTTTAAATTTTGAATTCCCCCAGCCTGTTCAGCAAGAACATTAATCATGTCGGTAGGTCCTAGCCGCGCATCGCTCATTGTGTGAATTAGGCTCCTCGCGACCTTACCCATCTTCTTGTGTTGATGCATCTGACTCACCTTAGAAGGGGTTACTAACGGGTGATTGTGTGCCAGTTCCAGGCTGGTAATAAGCCAATGATCTTGTTTGGCTTTATAGCTTACGAACATCTTGACCTGGCAATTCGTGCGCGCAAAGCAATCCCGTCTTCTCCGCGCATACCCTATTTCGTCATCATCACTGTCATCGTTGCCTACGCGTGTCTCATTTTGCACTGGGTTTCTGCCCCTATGACACTCGTATAAGCGAGAGCATATCCTTTTCGATACGCTGCTTGTTCTTGTAGTTTTTATTCTAATGCCAAAACCAACCCTCAATGAATAAGCTCGAAAACATTCTCCAGCTTCTTCCAACGTTTGAAAGGTTCGTCCTAGATACGGATCACTAGCATCTACGGGGGTGCTGGAGCTCGACACGAAATCAGACATTGTGAAAAAGACCTATGTAGAAATAGAATACGCTTATTATCTCAAAATTATCTTGACGATTAGACCGATTTAGGATACCATATACATAATCTCAAAAGTGTCTCCTATTTTGCTAATTATATATTTACTGAACATAACAAATTAAAATTACTAAGATAAACGGTAGCAAGATCACAAACTTTACCTTGCTTGAGTGATGCTTGAACCAAGTGTGTTACTCCAAGAAAAGCTTGAAGGGTGCTGAAAATGGAAGCAAGTGAATCTGAAAGCCCGCAAAAATTTTGCTGAAAGAGCCGAGAATTAGGGAGACTTTCTACCAGGGGACAGTTCTCGGGGCTCACGCCCGAGACTTTATAGGCGACCGAGAGGACAGGCCCTGACATGTGTCAGCCTAGAGATCGTCCGCCATACAGTATGGCGGACGCCTTTTTCCTGACACATGTCAGGAACAGAAAGGCGTCCGCGAGACAGTCTCGCGGACATGGGAGGAGGGCAAAAAGGTAAAACTCCCGTCCGCGAGACTGTATGGCGGACGGGTGTCAGTTTTGGAAAAAGGCGCGATCTGGACCGTCCATCTTTCAGGATGGACGGTCAGATCGCGCTAGCAACTTAACTCCATTTGCTAGCGCTATCAATGGATCAGCTCCCATATATATATATATATATATATATATATATATATATATATATATATATATATATATATATATATATATGTTGCCAGGGATTTGTGGTAACTTAAGATAAGTTGTCACGCAGTCTAGGCATCTATTGGACACGTTAGATTTAGGTTTCATTTAAGTCTATCCATCTTTTGCTAAATCATGCATCGGAAAAAGATTTTGATCAAAATGCCTCGGAATGAAACAAAAAGTCAGATATATATATATATATATATATATATATATATATATATATATACGCATATATATATACGTATATATACGTATATATATACGTATACGTATATATATACGTATATATACGTATACGTATATATATACGTATACGTATATATATACGTATACGTATATATATATGTATACGTATATATACGTATATATATATACACGTATATATACGTATATATATACACGTATATATACGTATATATATATACGTGTATATATATATACGTATATATATGTACGTATACGTATATATATACGTATATATATACGTATATACATATATACGTATATATATGTATATACGTATATATACGTATATATATATATACGTATATATATATATACGTACATATATATATATATATGTACGTATATATATACGTATATATATATACGTATATACGTATATATATATATACGTATATATATATATACGTACATATATATATATATATATATATATATATATATATATATATACGTATATATATATATATATATACGTATATATATATATACGTATATATATACGTATATATACGTATATATATACGTATATATATACGTATATATACGTATATATATATATATACGTATATATATATACGTATATATATACGTATATATACGTATATATATACGTATATATATACGTATATATACGTATATATATATATACACGTATATATACGTATATATATATATATATACGTATATATATATACGTATACGTATACGTATATATATATATATATATATATACGTATACGTATACGTATATATATATATATATATATATATATATATATATATATATATATATATATATATATATATATATATATATATATATATATATACGTATATATATACGTATATATATATATATATATATATATATATATATATACGTATATATATATATATATATACGTATATATATATATATATATATATATATATACGTATATATATATATATATATATATATATATATATATATATATATATATATATATATATATATATATATATATATATATATATATATATATATATATATATATATATATATATATATATACGTATACGTATATTTTGTCGTCTATTAATAAGTTGTCATGCAGTCTACGCATCTATTGGACACATTAGATTTAGGTTTCATTTAAGTCTATCCATCTTCCGCTAAATCATGCAGCGAAAAAAGATTTTGATCAAAATGCCTCGGAATGAAACAAAAAGTCAGAGGAAAGTACAAGCAAATAAGGGAAGGAGGGGGAGGAACTTTACCGTTCGCAACATAATTAATAGACGACAAGAAATTTTAAAAAACTTAAATCTGGTCCGCCGATCCGTGATGGATGGATAGTTAAACAATGTTTACCCTCATAGGAGGATGTTACCAAATAAAATATTGATAGATACTCCAGCTTCTCACTCAGGCTCTAAATCAACCCCCAAGTAATCTACAAGTGATCATTACCCGCAGAAGGGAATTAAATGAGAGTGAGCTTTTGAGATCCCAATAAGGTCAATCAAAGTCCAAACAATACGAAAGGAATGATTACATGAAGTTAAATGACAGTTTGAAAAAAAGGATTTTTTTTTAAAAATAAGACTACAACATTTTAATAAAGAGTATCAATTTAATCCCTCAAATCACTAGACACTTCATAACATTTTAGATACAATAAAACAGAAGCAGATGATACTGAACGTGAGCAGTACAGAATAGCAAAGCCACCTCGACAGTGCTCAGATATAGACTACATATGCATATGTATAAAACTACTCCATTTAGGTACTACTAGCAACCCAAACAGAATAGACCAACCTTATAACGCCACAAAACAGACCATCTTTATAACGCCTCAGATTTACTATCTCAAATCAATATTATATATATATATATATATATATATATATATATATATATATATATATATATATACTCAATGCTCTCCATACTCCATGCAATCCACCACCAAAAGAAACCCAAGTACCGTACAATCTTTGGTGAGATCCTTATTGAATTGACTCAACCATAGAGAGTTAGATTGTACTACCATGACGGGAGACTGAATTTCATTCTTGACAGCTTGAACGATAATAAGTAGAACTTGTAGCATAGTGTCAATCGTAAGCAGTTATCTCAATATCTCGATCAAATTCCTAAGGACCAGGCTATCTTGCCTATGAAAATTATGGTAAAGGTTTTAACCTAGACAACATAGAGAACGGGGATTGAAAACAAGAGGATAAATCCAAGGTAAGGTCATGGATAAATACCTAACCTAAAATTCATGGATAAATGCAGCCATGAGACACTACAGAGAGAACGCCTCTACTGTACAACTCACAGCCTTAGAAAACATGAACCAAATGCATTAGTAATATACTTCAAAATACCATCGCCCATTTTCTACTTCTACTCTACCGCTCGTTTTCTACTTCGGTTGTTGATCAATTTTTCTATGTCTTATTGTTTTCTTTGAGAAAAATCATTGACGAATTTATGACAAAAATGCATCTCAATATCAAGATTTAGTACTTACTACATTTCATGAGAGAAAGCCTAGCAATGGGTCTTCCTTAGTAGACGACGAATTGATTGAAGATAACTAATATAGACAGATTTTATAAGTAATATTACCCTCTAAATACCCCTTGAGGGGATATAACTATATTAACTCAACAGCTACAGCTTGGACTTCTAAGCAAGAAGTCCTATTCGGGCACAGTTGAGCTCAAAATGATGCTCTACTAGGTGTAGTTTATTTCCTTTCTGTAACTGCAACTTTTTGACAGTTGCTTCAGTGTGTATGTGTGTGTGCGCTTTATAGATGTGTGAAACGGGGGTGTGAAGGTGCAGAGTGTGCTGTCTGTGTGCATGAACAAAGGCATGTGTAATTTATACAGCTGTGTGTAATCATATATTATGTGTGTGTGTGTGCGGCGCGCGCTTTCTGGATGTGTGAAATAAGGGTGTGAAGGTATATAGTGTGCTCTCTGTGTGAGTTCAATGTGTGTGAATAGAGGCCTGTGTAAGTTGTACAGCCATGTGTGTGTGTGTGCGCTCGCGCGCGTGTGATTTATAAATGTGTGAAATGGTGTGAAGGTGAAGAGTATGCTCTATGCGTGAGTTCAGTGTGTGTGAATAGTGGCATGTGTAATTTGTGCGGCTATTTATAATCGCACAGTGTGTGTGTGTGTGTGTGTTTGTGTGGAGGGGGAAGGGGATGGATTCAGTGCCAGGGGAAAGAGAGGAGATAGTGTACTCATGTGCAAGTGTGTGTGTGTTCCGCTGAGTGGGAAGAAAAGATTTAGATATGTAAGCAAAGGCCTTAGCTAAACTCTTTCACATAAACAATTTTTTTTTCATAATAGATAACTATAGGACACTTTCATGACAAGCTTAGAAAACTAGGAGCTGCAGTCACTGTGTACAAGATATGGGGTGAACGATATGCTAGAATCTTCAAGTAGCAAATTAGTCAATCTGTGGCAAGCCTATTTCAGGGGATCAAGCAGTGTAATGGAGTGTTCGGAGTTGGAAAAAGGTGTCAGGACACAGCATTAACAAGAAACATTGTGCTAATTGGGAACTTGATTTAGGGGTATTGCTAATTGATTTTGGTTTGTAAACTGAGCCTTAAGCTGTGAGAGTCTAGCTTAGAGAGAAACTTGCTAGTACACTTGTATAGTTGATCTTTTGGGATCAATTCAACTAACTTTAAAGCCAAAAAAAAGAAGAAGAAGACATAGGACAGTAATAGGCCAGTAGGTGTATCTACACAAACACTATATTAGGAAGATATTAAGAGAAAGATTAGGGAATTGTAAGGAACCTCTAAGTATTCGCAGATGAGTGAAAAGAAGGTTGTACCATTTGCAGATTCATCATAGCTTTCATCTTGTCAAGTTGGGCCTGTTGTTTTTGCATGAGTGACCTGTACGTTGCTACCTTTAATTTCTGAGAATTGAGATCCAATTGTTGTTCATGCATAAAAGCCTTGTACTCTTGCAGCTCATCTTCCAAAGCAGCACGACGTCGGGCTTCCTCCAAAACTAATTGTTAAGACAAGGATGTGGGCGGTCTTGGCCCAAACCTAAGACCCTTAAAACGACCTGGCTTTTTTCTCTTGTCTAGAACAGTCCTTGCAATCTCCGTTGGGTCCATTTGTGGATTCTCGAACATAATTTCTTCCATTTGTTTCTAAACTTTATAGTGAAATCAATCAAATAATGTGTGGCTTCTAACATGGAAATTTATCTCACATCGCAATTTATGTACCTGATTTGATTCGGCTTCATCCGTGATATATTTATTGTGTTTCTTAGAGAAATATGCACGCTTGTGAAACACAATTTGATCAGGTTTTTTTCCGAGTGTCACGATATTTCTGCAAAGATAAGATGATCTACATTCACATTAAGATGACTTAATAACCAAAAAGCTGAGGCTTATGTAAGTACCATCTCTGAGCGAGCAACCATAAAAGACTGGGAACCAGTGACATGATGTGTCTTGAGTTCGTCTCTGTTCTGTTTATTTTAACAACATCTTTCCTCAATTTTAATAAACAATTAAATGGCATTTAATAAGACACTCAAAGTTTCCCCTCAAGCATAAACAGGAAAATGCAGCCAAACATATCTTCATGTTCCCATAAATCACAGTACATCTCCCAATCTTTGACTTCCATCCCTTTAAGAGGGTGAAGACGTGCCTGTGTGGCATGAAAAAGAAACCAAGTAACACCAACGAGGCAATGGTGGCATGGAAAGGTATATGCCTGCCTAGACAGAAGGTGATTTATGACTTACATTGTGACAGATGTAAAGGTGTAGACAGTTGTGTTTTGTATGAAATAAAATAAGACATTCCACAACAAAATTAAAATAAATAGACGTGCCTGTGCAGGTGTCAAATATATGTTGAAAGGGCCTTTGCTTTGAATTAGTGTTGTCCACTTTGCCTTTAAAGAAAACTTAAAGCTCCTTTAAGGAAGTCTTCAGCAACGTTTTAGTGTATCTCTTCTTCACATGAGGACCATCATCAATCACTTCAAATTGTCCTGCAAGTTAATGCTCATTTTATTCATATAAGTTGCATTTACATATTACAAAATTTTGATTATGATTTTACCCCAAGCCGCTCGTGGATTAAATCTATCCGAGTTTGTGGAATGGACTGCCATGTCTTTACCTCAGCAGGGATAAAACTCCTAACAACAATACATATCTCATTATCGTACTTAGCTGATGCAATTCAATCAACATGTCTTCCAAGGATTCACAACAATCTGAATCTTTCCTGTGGCTTCGACCATATTTCATGTTCCTCTCCTTAGTTTTACGGCGTACGTTCTTGGTTGGATCATATCCTGCAGTTACAAAACCATGTAACTTTATTATCAATAAACATGTGGGCAAGACTATTGTCAAAGGTAGATCAATAAAGTGCTTGATTATTCTCTACTGCATGTGATCATACCAACATTACTAGTACGAGATACGACTTGTGGGATGACAGGTGCACGTGTCACATTACCGGCAGAATCCATTTGAGCTGAAGTGATTGATCTAGCATTCATGCCGGTAGGTGTGGCTTCTCCCTGTGCATCGAATGCTAAGCATCTCTAGGTGGAGTGACTAACTCAACATCATTTGTTATGCCAATAGCTTTCATAAATGCGTTGGTCCACCACTCTGGGGGACGCTATTTGAGGAATTCATGCCAACTACTCACCTGCTTACTTGACATGTCAATGTAATGTAGAGTAAATGTAAAAGTTGAGCAATTGAGATGCGTGTAGCATTGAAGGTTATGTTGCCTTAAATGTCATAATTCAAACTAGGAGCTAGCATTGGAAGAGAAATTAAAGAAACACATAACATATATAACAGTTTCACAAGCAAAAAGTACATAGCATATACAAAAATTTCACATGTTCATTGAAGTATTTACAGTATGAGAAGTTTATATATCTTCTGCATCGCTATCATCATCCTCACTACATAAGATATCTTCTTCATCACTAGAATACTCGACAAATGTATCAGCCTCTGATCTCTTGAGGACCTTCAATGGGTTCCATGACTCCATCAACAATGATCAGTTCAACATTGTCCCTAAGCAACTCGCCCACTTCATCCTGATCAATCTGAACACTTCGTCGTAGTGCTGGTGAGCCATTTTCTTTATAAACTTCTTTACTTTCAATATCCATGTCTATTGGCTCAGTTTCCAGTATATCCCACAAGTGTTTGTGTTTAAACCTTTGCACCAGTCACCAATTTCCCCCTAATTTTGTGCCATAAACATAATAGACTTGGTTCGCTTGACCAGCTAACACATATGGCTGACTTTGGTACCAATGACCAGTGACTTTAATGGTTATGAAACCCTCAGTGATGTGTATTCCTATTTTAGGGTTAATGTTGAACCATTCACACTTAAATAAAACAACGCTTTTGTCTCTAATGGATTTCAGCTGAATCACATTAGTCAAGACATCATAGTAGTCAATCGCCAATCCCTCGTGCTCACCTTCTATAACCAGGGCACTATTTTGAGTCTTACAATGACTATCACAATCTTTTGTGTGAAACCTAACATTATTTACAATTCAAGTAGGATATTGCTTCTACCATACGTTTGGAAACTCCTCTTAATGCCTCATAGTTACATTAAGAGAAAATTGGTTCTATAACTCTACCATGTTCTCATTAAGCATTAAACATACAAGTATGAGACTCCAAAACAATGAAAAAACAGAATACTTACTAAAATGAATTGGTAAAATAACACCTAAAGATGTGGACTTATGCTTTAAAGTCATCAAGTTCCTCATAATTATTAAGGATATACCATTGCATTTTTTCTAGCTCTTCGGATGGTATGAATTCAAGCTTTGAAGTGCCAATAAGGACGAACCATCTGTGTGAAAGGAAATGTTTCGTCCTCCTGATCCACTTCCCCTCCATCATAATTGCGTTCTTCTTGATTGAACTTAGTCTCCACATCATTAAGATACATCGAACAAAATGTTTAGCATTCAGTATTAGAGACGGCCTTCGCAATTGAACCTTCAGTATGGGCTTTATAGCTTACATACCAGGTGCCTCTCAATGCGATACATCCAACGACAAGAAATTGGCCCCCCAAGTAAGGCCTCACGCGGCAAGTGAACTACTAGGTGGACCATGACATCAAAAAGTGCAGGTGTAAATATCCTTTCTAACTTACAGAGGATAAAGACAATGTCTTTCTCTAACCTTTCTACCTCTTCCACTTCTAACGTGTTAGAGCATAAAGACTTGAAAAACTCCCCCAATTTAACCAATGGAGAATGGACATCCTTGGGCAAGTATCCACGCATACCAACTGGATCAGTCGTCATAACATAACCTGGCAATCATGACTTTTCATGCCTTATACCTTGCCATCACCAACATTTTCACATCGTGATATGTTATATTCACGTCGTTTAGATCCTGTCTTGCCTTCACGGTATCCTTTATTTTTCCCGCGACATCAAGTATGATTTTCCAATACATTATCACAAACGTTTAGGGTCGGCCAATACGGCAAATAAAAAAAATATACTCTTCTTAATCCAATTCAGTTCATCAGCTGTATGCTTTCTCTTCTTATTGCTTGGATGCTTTCCTGGTATATGATTTGGAACATGTACCAACTGCTCTAATACATCATCGCCTCTATACTCCCTTCTTTTCCTAGGCTTACCATTGAATTCATTGATCCTCTACCATGGATGATTCTCATATGAAAGTCTACGATGTCCCGTGTAACCTATCTTACTCCTCAATTTCTGTGAACTTGTATCCTCATTGCGTGTGGGACAAGCCAAGTACCCTTATGTACTCTACGATGAAAAATATGAATATGTCGGAAAGTCACTTATAGTCCAAAGCACAGCTGCATGCAATTGAAAGTCCCTGTTAGTAGAAGCATCATATGTTTGGAGCCCGTATTCCCAAAGCTCTTTTAACTTATCTATAAATGGCTGAATGTATACATCAAAGTCTTTCCCTGGGGCCTTAGGATTAGGAATAAGTAACGGCATAATCATGTATTGCTCCTTCATAAGCATCTAAGGGGGCAGATTATGGTATCACAATTATCGGCCACATGCTATAAGATGTACTCGTGTTACCAAATGGATTAAAACCATCGGTTGCTAGCCCAAGCCTTACATTTTAAGCCTCTTGTGTGAACAACTCATGCCCTTTGTCAAATTCCTTCCATGATATGCCATCGGTTAGGTGCCTTAAAACTTTCCCATCATCCAACCGTTTATCTTTCTGCCAGATCATGTTAGCAGCTGTTTCCTTAGAAATGTAGAATATTTGGAGCCTAGGTTTAATTGGAAAATGGCGAAGAATTTAGTGGGGAACTTTCTTGCCCTTACCATTGTTAACTTGCCATCTAGATTTGCCACATTTTGGATACTGATCTTTGTGAGCATTATCCTTTTAGAAAAGAACAAAATCATATTTGCACGCATGAATCTTTGTATATGACAGCCCTAATCCCCACATCATGTTTTTAGCCTCATAATATGACTTATGAAGCCTTTTGCAATTGGGAAAAGCCATACTCATTAACTCTAGGGTCATGGTAACTGATTTCTGGCTCCATTTGTGTAAGACCTTAAATGAAACAAGTGAATGATAAAGGATAATATTATGAAAGAGGTGCAGCCAGGATACATCTCACATGATGCTTCCCTTAAGAGTTTATATAACTTTCCTGCTTCTCTTCATTTAAGTTGCATGCATTACTTTCATTTTCATCCTTTGGTTTCGTTCCTTCTAGAGGTTCTGTTTCAATAAAGTTTCCTCTGCATACATTATTAATAAATTCATCTATACTATCATATTCTTATTGACCATTGTCTGTGATGTCTTCATTATCGCCATTCCCATTCTTAGTATCATTATTATCAAAGGTCTTATTTGATCTACTATCATACCTTTTCTCGTGATATAGCCACTATGTGTAACTCTACTGAATCCCATTATCAAAAAGATGTTCGCTAACCATTGATGGATATAATCTGTTAACATTCAAGCATTTGCGACTAGGACAGCCCATATTAGACACAATAAATTGCATAAACTGGTTTACTCCAAGCTTGTACTCATCACAATATTTAAAATTCACTTACGTCGAAGTCCTATCCTTCTTCAACACCTTATCCCAATTTCACCAGAAAAATAAGATAAAAGCAAAATACAAGGAAGAACTAAGACATTTCAAAAAGCAAACTATTTTCTAGAAGGATAAGTTACATAAAATGACCTTTATCTTTCTAGCATTTTCATGTCATGCACAATTAATATAATCATAAGCATATCAAAATGTACAAGATCTCTCATGGATACAAAGACAATCTCACCATCCCTAATCAGGAAGCCTAGTAAGGAATACAGAAAGAGGATGAAAGAAAGCATACCGTTTATAGTTTTGCTTCAGAGAAATGGAATCCTGGAGAGAGTAAGAAGCCCTATGCTTTTGATAATTTTGATAAACCTAACAAAACTAAAAACTACATATTTTGAATAGATATAAAGACAGTATCATTAATGCAACATGAACCTATTTGGTGAAAATGTAAAAGCCTCTAGGATCATGTTTTTTCAGTTTTAATTTTACTTTTCAAACATTGCAAGAATTTAGATATGATTAGATGAGGGATGAAAATCCATCCCTTGAAATAGTGGTAGGTGGTCTATAAAGCAGTAGAACTTGCTGAGACAATTGACAATAATCAATGGCATTTGTCAGAATCTAGATCACAAGCAATCAGGCTATGGCAGGAATGCCCAACCTCAGGGGGGCAGGGAAGATAAAATCCTTTAGACACTTACCAAAAAATGGTCAATTTACAGTGAATTCAGCCTGGCATGCTCTGAGAATAAGAAAGGAAAAAGTGTCATGGTGGAAATTGGTGTTATTCACTGAAAGCATACCAAAGTGTGCTTTTATCTTATATTATATATGATACTTGTTCATTGTGTAACCAACATATGGAGGACGTCAATCATCTTTTTTGGAGCTGCGAATTTATACAAAAAATTTGGTAGGAAGTGCTTGATAAGCTAAGGGTGTCCATTCAGTGGCAGTCGGGGAGGAAGCTGTTAGGGCATGTTGTTGCACACTTTATAGGCAAAAAATTTCAGGCAAAGCTTGGGAAGTTGGGATTCGTAGTAACAGTGTATATGATATGGGGGGAAAGAAATGCTAGAATATTCAAGAAGCAATTTTAGTCCAGAGAACAAATCATGCAGGCGATAAAGTAGTGGATACAATAGAGGGTGAGAAGCCGGAAGGAAGTGCCAAGTCACATTATCAACTGAGGACTGTGTGAAAATTGAGAAATTGATAAGAGAATTTTAATTGATTGATTGTTTTTGTAAATGAATGCTAATTAAGCTGTAATGTCAAGCTTAAGGAGGAACTCTACTGAACATTTGTACTTATAATTCTTTGTAATTAATACTGTAAGATCCCAAATAATATCTAATTAAATTATTGTTATGTTTTAGGTTACCTTCGTAATTTAGTCATTTTTGGGATTACTTTTAAATTAGTAATACATCTTTAAGGGTCTTTTATTTATTTAGTTAACTTAGAGACTTTTAAGAGCTAGCTAAATCTGTTTATCGACATATTCAGTTTTGTCTTACAGAGAAATAGCAGAGGGGAAGATTTTGGAGGATTGCAATTTTTTATGGACAATTGGTAAGAATCTTGAACCCACTTTTGACTATGAGGATGAATTAGATCATATTAGAATTGTGCTTGTTGAGATTTTAATGTAAGTGGGCTAATTACAATATTTAGGTTTTGAAATTTTCGAAAGCTTATGCAATTTGATAAAAATTATTACGTAAATTTGAGGAAAGGGTTACATGTATTACACTTACTTCTATTAGAATGATGATATCGTTGGATTTTTTTTGTTGGTATTACCGTGGATTTTGACGAACTCGTCTTGTTAAATCGTTTGACTGAACACCAAAAGTTGGAGTAGTTGCATCAAATCTTTTAATGGCAGTGTTTATCCGGCCAATTTCCCTTCTAATAGCTGTCCTTGCATGACGCGTGCGGGACTTCATGGTGTCATTGCACAGCATATCATGGGTCTGTTTGTATTGTCTACTCAGATGCATGACTTCATGCCTGTTTAGTCATTCCAAATGGGTTACTTCATTTTTCAATCATTAACCCAAAACCTTTTGGCACTGCATACGTCTATATGCTCCTAAGTAATGTTGTTGCCTTCATTTAAAAGCCACTCTAGACATATGCTTAATTCTTCTAATTCTTGAAGGTTTTGTTTGTTTCTTGTTGATAGCCACCATTTTGACACCTCTCCGTGAACTGGACGTCAACATTTCCTCTTTCTTGGTTTAGTCACGTATTAGTCTTTGATTTGATTTTGTTTCATATATATTTTGTGATCGCTTCTTTAAATCGACTTTTGATGCCTCGTGTGTAATACCCCAGATTTTTGGCTACCTATATATATAATATTCAAAAAGTTATTCTAAACTGAATTAAGTCATGTACTTTAGAGAATTTGTTTGGAGGTCTTTCAGTGATGATATTAATATTTAATAATATTAGTGGCTAGTGTGATTAAATTAGATATTATTAGAGAAAAAAAAGATTTCGACTTGAATTAGGATTTTAAGTCATATTGTGATTAAATTAACAATAAGGACTTTTAATTGAGTTATAACTACACTAGCAATAAGGACTTTAGCTGTGTTAAAATTACACTAGGAATTGGAACTTCAAATCATATTAGAATTAAATTAGTGAACTATATAAGAAGGAACAAGACATAAGAGTCTTCATATCTTTTTAGAGATATAAAGGAGAGAAAAGAGAAGAGAGCTATTGCATTCTTTTGGGTATTCAAGTAAAAAGATAGTGATTGATTTAAGATGAAGAGGAGATTTTTGATATGATATTCGTTACTTTGAGGTAAGGGTTTTATGCACTCTTTTCGATTGATACACATTCTCATTGTGCGTATTGTGATAAAAACCAACCTTTGTTATTGGTTTTCTCTACGAGGTAAGGGTTACCGTACGTTATTTTTATTGTTTTGTGCTACCGTTTCATTCATTCTGGTATACCGTAGATCTGCTTACGGTGGCCTCTTCAAAAGTAGCAGAACCTTTTGTTTTCTGCTCTGTACCGTTGTTGACGTTTTTTTTTTTCGTTGTTGTTTTGAACAAAATTTCATAGTAGATGCAATCATTACACCTTTGTTCAAATTTGTAACTTGTCAAATTTTAATACCTTAAAATACTCCATTCTGTACGCGTAGTATTTTTTTGGGCTAATTACACCTATGTCCCTGAGGTTTGGGGGTAATTATACGCGAGGACACAAAGTTTCAAAATGTAACACTTATGTCCATTGACAAACGGAACCCTAAAAATCCTAACGGTTTTAACAAAATGACTTTATTGCCCTTATGTTAAAAAATTATTTTTTTAAATGCCATTGTCTCTTTTTAGAAAAAGAAAAACCCTAATTCTAACCACCCCACCCCTCCCCACCCCATCTGCATCCCCCTCGCCCTTCCCCGTCACCCACCCACCCCGCCTGCTTCCCTTCCCCGGGGCCGCACCCCGCCTGTTCCCCTTCCCCGGCGCTGCACCCCGCCTGCCTCCCCTTCCCCGGCGTCGCACCCCGCATGCCTCCTCCTTCCTCGTCACCCCGTCACTGCCCACCCCGTCTACCTCCCCTTCCTCGTCATCGCCCACCCCAAGCCACCGTGTATAATCTCCTGCCGGCGTCAAAACCTATCGCCGGCGACATCACTCTTCCCCTTCATCTCTTCTCTCCTCCCCCATAGCAACCCACTCCCTCATTCCATGCCAGCAGCTCCATCGCCCCACGCCGCCGGTAGCTCCGTAGCACCACGCTGCCGATTTTGAAGCCCTAATTTGCAAATTAGGGTTTTGAAGCCCTAATTTGCAAATTAAGGGTTTGAAACCTTAATTGACAGATTTAGACTTTTGAGAAATGGCAGATTAAAACCCTAATTGGCAGATTGAGAAATTAAAGATTGAACCCTAATTTGTAAATTAGGGTTTTGAAAAAATTAAGGTTTAATTTAAAAATTATTTAGGATATACTGTACAAGGGCAGTATTGCCATTTTTAAAATACGTAATGATGAACAGTATATTTTTTGGATGGAACCCTAACGAATGGACACGGGTGTTACATTTGAAACATTTTGGTCACGGAATGTTACATTTTGAAACTTTATGTCCTTAACTGTAATTACCCCCAAACCTCAGGGACAGGTGTAATTAGCCCTTTTTTTTTTGCCCTTTACCAAAGACTCAGCCTCTAGTTGCCACGTGTCTCTTTTGATTTCCCTTGGGTTTCGTGCCCTTAGTTTTTCACCCAAAATTTCTTTTGAAGATATCTCATTCATCCGATCTCCGATTGAGTCAATTTTTCTTTCGTTGGATTCGTATTTTCGTTCTCTTCGATTTAAGTCTACAATGACTATTCTTGAACTTCGAACGAATATTCGCTATATTTATCAAATTATTTTGTGGGTGATATTTGTGTTTGAAAGTCACTTTTAATTATCGTGACTTATGTGTGACACACCGGCTGCGATATTCGACATGGTATAACCATGATTTGTGATACTTAATAATAAGCAATTATGTATGTGACACCGATAATATTTGGTAAAATATTTTGATATTCGACTTATTAGTTATATAACCCCTTTTTGGGTTGATTGGTTATTCGTGTTTGAATCAGTATTCGACTTATTAGTTATTTAACCTCCTTTTTCGGTTGCTTCTGTTATTCGCTTGTGAAATTCGATTGAGTTATCTGAATTTCTGTTTATTGTTTCTATTTGATAACTCATATTTGGTATTCGTTTTTGGTAACTCTCTTTTGGTCACCTTAATCATTCGTTTGTGAAATTTGATTGAGTTATCTAAATTCCTATTTATTGGCTCTATTTGATAACTCTAGTTTCGTATTCGTTTTTGGCCCTCTGTGTGTAAGATCTTTTACTGGGCAATTCGTGCTCACCCTTTTGTTTTTCGTTTCTTTCCCCTTCCAGGCCAATAGTAGCACGAAGGGAGAGATATTAGTGCAGCAGTGGGAATTGTTCTGGTTTCTGATATTGAGAATAGAGCTTATGATTTCTTTAGACGAAATATTGGTTAGTTGATTTATATTCCTTTGGATTCAGATATTTAGTCCGAGAGACTTGTAATTAAGTTTTTGAAGGGATTTTGGAGTTAAGTTTTTGATATTTAGACAATTGTGTTTGTGGTATCCTAGATGCTCTGCTCTACCTCTATAATAGTTATGTCATTGACGTGTTTGGGTTTTGGTTTAAGGACATGTTCGGACCCTTGGGTTCGGGGCGTTACATCGTGGCTTCCATGCTACTTTAATGTCCATTAAATCCTTTGGAATTGAACTAATGTTTAGAACCTTCACGTGCTTATGTCAACGTGATGTCATGACATGATATGGCAATTGCTACCGGTATGCAAAATTTGAACTTATAACATTCGCGTGCTTAGGTTAACGTGCTCAATAGTCACAAATTACGTGATTGTATCGTATTTGATTATTAGTTCAATTATTTGAACGTGTTCCTTTGCCTTTGATTTGACCTTTGATGGGTTAATACCCCAAAACGAGATACGTCGTGCTAAGATTATTGGCCTAATCCTAAAACTGTACCCTCAACTTTACCTCCAGTACAGCTTTAGTACCTAAGTTTGAAGGCGTGCCAAAGAAGTACTTAACTTTTAAAAATGTACCAAATCAGTACCTCGACTGACGGACGATAAATGCCAAAAAATGGACATAAAGCCTGTCCACGTGGCCATGTGGGCCGTCCTTTTTACAATTTCTTAAAGACACGTGACAACGTTATAGCCGTTTGATTCTTCTTTTCTTAATTTAATCACTAAAAAAGAAAAGCACTCTCTCTCTCTCTCAAGCTCATTTTATTCTGGGTAAACTTTTTATGAATGAAATCCAAACTCATATATATATATATATAATATAGGAGATGATAAACTGCTAGTGCTAGCAAGTTGCTAGTACTCTGGTTAATATTATTTTCAACCCCTCAACTTCTAAATAGTTCACTTAAAACGCCTCATACTTCTCAAAAGACTAAAATTGATCCCTCTCAAGTTCATAACATGTCATTCCTGACCAAAGGAGAATTTGGCCACACAAAAGACGTTGTATCTCAATATGAAATTCTTCATGAATAAATGGTCGATTTTCAACTTGTTTAAGGAAAGCATTTCTTATTAGAAAATCTCCATCTAAGTCGTCGAATTGGATTAATCGCTCCATAATGAATTGTTTTTCATTTATTACGACCGGAATACGATATGCTTCATATTCTGGTTCGAACTCATCGCCATTTGCCATTCGCATACTCATGCATTGATATGTTTTGATCCATTTTTTAGAGGGTAAAATTCCTAGTTGTGCGAAGCAATAAGATGCTCATGTATCTACTAAAGCATCTATTTTAAAAGGATGATAACCCTGGAAGTTGAAACTTAATTCTATATAAGAATTGTTTGGACTTACCGCCATCCGTTTATTATTCATTTTTTCGGACCTTTTTTTCTTTTTGATAATACTCATAATGTCTTGTATTCCTTTATCAAGCTCATCTCTTGTCAAACCCTTTTCTTTAAGCTTCTTCTTTACAGTGTCATTTACTGATGTTGTGGTCATTACATGTATGGTTTCTACACGTGATGACATACTTCGTCTGATTGAAATGGTAACTGTTTTGTACCCTATGATGTCTTCATCAGAACTGTCTTCTTCTTTGATAGCTTCTTCTATCATTTTTTCTTTTCCTTTGCCTTTCGGATTTATAGAAGTGGAAGGTATCGAAGAGACAGAATGTCTTCTTAGTTCTTCAAGGATAACAATACCTTTATTTTCTCTACTGTGCATTTATTCTAGTTGTTTACTAGCAAGTCCTTCTCCTATCACCCATTTTTTAGGTCATGATAGTTGTTTTGGATTTATCTTCCGTGCTTTTATGGCTCGGACATTACTACTTGTTTGTTCAAATAGTTCCACTTTACTGTTTAGCGTTTTACTTAGTGGATTTGTGGTATTTACCACTCTGTAGATTAGACGATATTGTACTGCAATATTTTTGCAGACTTCTCGTATTTCAGTCATACCTTGAGTCTGAATTCTCAGACCTAATACTTTATTAAGATATAGATCTTTTAAAGACATGAAGTAGTTTGGTGTAGTTTGAACCAAACTGGTCCGTTATACAAGTTACTTTGGATACCCCCTATTAAGGCTTTTTCAAAAGTTTTCCACCGATTATCTGTTAAACAACAAATTACTGGTGTATCTCTGTCATCTATGAATTATGGACAAAGACTAACTTGTATTATACCAACATGAATATAGTGATATCCTTCTCTAAGGTATTGATTTGCCTTATTTGCCTTGAAGAGAGGAATGTCTAGTATTATCTCTTCGATTTGACCTATCGAGGTTTCTCCTTCGAAAATCTTTATATTCATCTTACTCCTAAATCTGAATATAGAGTTTTTGTATATTTCTCCAACCCTAATTTTAGGCATCTCCCAATGGCTTATAGTAGAACCGAGTGTTTCTTCCTCAATTGATTCACTATGACTAATTATGTTATTTAATAAAGGAATCATTTCTTCTTCATGGTCGTAAGTTTCTAACATCATGAAGATTGTGCCTACGCTTTTCAAAGTTCTGTGTAAACTTTCTTCATCATCATCTGATGTTGTTTCATCATCAGAATCGTAGTCGTATTCTGAAATAAGCTCTTCCGCTTCGTCTTCAGAATCTAATTCTTATCCCCATGCTGGCTCATATCTTTCTTCAGCAATTAAGAAAGATCTTATATTTTGTTTTCTTTTCTTAGTTGGGCATTTATTTGCATAATGTCATTTTTCACCACATAACCATCAACAATCATATTCTTCTGGTGATTTGCCTTTTGGACATGAAGGCTTTTTTATACGGAGTATTAGATTTCTTTCTAATATATCTTCCCCATGGTTTTGGTTTTTCTCTTGATGGATTAAATTTTCTTTTCTGAAAATTTTTCCATTTCTTCACATATCGTTTTTCTTTTCCAAATCTCTTCTTTTCAAATTTTTTCTTCGTGAAGTTTGGTTTCTTTTCACATCCATAGATGTTTACCATGTTATCGACTTTTAGAACAACAATCATAACTCATATGAGCTTTTTTCATATCTTTTATTTTCTGTCCTTCAGTACAATATTTCTTCAGAACTTGTTCTACAGCTGCAATGCTTGCTGGTTTCTTTTCACATCCATAGCTGTTTACCATGTTATCGACTTTAGAACAACAGTCATAACTCATATGAGCTTTTTTCATATCTTTTATTACCTGTCCTTCAGTACAATATTTCTTCAGAACTTGTTCTACAGCTACAATTCTTCCTCCTAAGGAATCGCAAAGCATTCCGTCGTTTAGGAGTTTAGTAAATTCTTTTTCTGCTAACCAGTCTCATGGTTTAGGAAGTTTAGCAATAAATTACTTTTGACAATGGAGGCTGTCTTTAAGTTCTAACTTGTAAAAATATTTTTTAAATTCACAAAAGAAATGTGAATGGGAACAAACCACCATTAATTTTCTAGGATTAAGAATAGAAGACAGTAGAAAAATTGTCTTTCAAGACCATATAGCTGAAAAAATAAAGCTATTTTCAGAACAAATTAATTATGTAAAACAGTTTCAAAGATTTATTGGGTTGTTAAATTACTCGAGGAAATTCATCCCGAATTTATCAAACCTAACAGAAGCCTTAAGTAAAAAGCTTAGAAAAGAAAAATGGATATGGAAAGATGAAGATACCCGAAATGTTCTGTGGATAAAAAGTCAGGTTAAAAATCTACCAAAATTAAGCCTGCCTAAACAAGGAGACAAGTTAGTTCTAGAAACTGACGCTTCTGAAAATTATTGGGGTGCAGTATTAAAAGCAATACCCCTGATCAAGCTGAAGAACAGCTGTGTGTAGACTGGAGTGGAACCTTTAAAGATGCAGAAACTCGGTATCACATAAACGAAAAAGAATTTTTAGTTATAAAATGTGGCATAAAATCTTTTTACATATTTCTAGTTTCAGAACACTTCCTTATCAGAACAGATAATAAGTATTTTAAAGTTTTCCTTAAAAGAGACGTAAGAGATATTAGTCAAACAAGGCTTTGTCGATGGCAATAATGGTTCAGTTATTATACTTTTGATATAGAGTATGTCTCATCAGCCAAAAATGCACTTGCAGATAGCCTACCCAGGGAATTATGCTTTATGATGTAGGGAGTTGTTGTTACCCCAAAAAAGACTACTCAAAAGGCCTTAAAGGAAAGGTATGAAGCAGGAAATCCTGGAGTCGGTCTACTGGGAGAACCATCAGGGAAATTCGACTACTATGTCCTTTACCCTAAAATGAAAGATGACAGTTTTTTGTCATTCGCAAATCCTTCCCCAGTAGCAGAAGAAGATGGTTGGAACTATCAACCCGAAAGCCCTAAAACAGGACAGTATAAAACTATGCGTTCAAGGCTGAAACCTCGACAGCAAGGCACCCTAAACAAATGGGCAAGAAAATAAAAAATTACTATCCTAACAACAAGGATTTAAAAAGAAAAGTGGCAACTGATGAAGATAAAAAAATCTTTAAAGCAAAATGCTACCATAACACAAACCCATGATAATAAAACAAAAACGTTTTATGATCCAGGGTTATGTGAAGAGAGTAAAAAACTCTTTGGAAATGTCTGGCATTATCAGAGAAAAAATTAGCGAAAGAGTTACGAAGAACCCTCAATCAATTAACTGATTATGTTAAACACTTAGAAGAAAGGCTTAATATAAACAATGAAGAAGGAATGATAGTCATACAAGACAAGGAAGAAAGAATTCGATTGCTAGAAAAACTAGAATCACTGCTCCCAGCTGATACCATTACAAAAATAAAAGAACTAGCCAGGAAGGAGAATGAACATGAAGAGGTCCTTTGCAAACCAGAAATAAAGGCATTCTTGAATTGGGATTATGGATCCAAGCCTCACATTACCATCAGACAAAGTTAATCTTAAATGGATTGAACATGGACTCGTAGACACATTCAAAATAAATCGAGATGATTATCAACTTATCGATAGTCTCCCAGCTATAGTCAAATATGCTCTTGGAGTTATGGGATTTAGTCGACAGATTATCACGGTCCAAAAACTGTCAACACTGGCAGAAAGAAGTGAAACCAAATTCTACCAACCATACCAGATTTGGTTTATTTATCGGTTCGCTAATAAAAAGTTAATGAATTTTTACCGACCACATAAGGATGAACTATGGAATACGTATGATCCGGAGAGAGACAAGATCGAAAGAATCAGCTGTGTTCATGCAACCATTGAAACCATGGTAGCCGATCCCATAGAAGCATGTTTTTGTGATGGACGAAGGATAGTAATCCTGAAGTGGTGTAGAGCATCCATAGAGCCTTCCAAACAAGGTCAAGATCAGGTAATCAGACTCTATGAACAGTTCAACAGCCAAGGAAAAGAAGAGCCTGATCTACCTAGCCAAACTTTTGAGCTGTACAAGAAGGTGCGGGACCACAGGATAGCCATGATAGAAATGGACATAATGGCCAGCGAAAAATGACAAAGCCAAGTGGAGAAGAGAATAAAGTTGTCTGCCATAATAAAAAAGAAAATGGCCCTACAGAAATTAAAAGAGAATTTTCACTGTTGAAGAATCATATGTGCCTGATCCTTTCATCTATAAAATGGGTCGAAGTAAGAGTTAGAAGGCAGAGGGAGTCTGAGAGAGTGTGAAATGTGCTAAGTTTTAGAATGTGCAACAATAGAAGGAACCTTTCCTTTCTATTGCTCCTATGCAATATTTCCTTTCCAGTATAAATAAAGAAGTATTGATTTTAGTACGACGTCTTCTACTGCAATTTTTCAAACCAATATCCGGGAAGCTTGAGAGTGTTTGGTAATAGCCATTAGCCAGATTTGAGAACGTAAGGCAACCAGCTGTGTGTCCACTAGGTGAAAAGCTTGGATATCGAAAAGTAACATGAGAAGCATGACGGGCATACATTCAAGGACCAAAAGCGGTATCTCTGTAAGTAGTAATTATATTCTGAAATAGCTTTATACTTTATATTGTATGTGATGAAGTATTAGGGTACATAAAATTATATTTTTCTAAAGTTTTGGGGTCAGATTGCAAATATGTTAAAGTACTAGGATTATCTAGCACTATTGAGGGATAAGATTTAATCTGAACAGTTCATAAATCACGGATAGACGGTCAGATCGTGCTAGAAAGAAAACTAGTTTGCCAGCGTAAGCAGTGGATCGCGTCCCTCTATATATATATATATATATATATATATATATATATATATATATATATATATATATATATATATATATATATAAAAGCCAACTGGATGTAACAATAAGAACAGAAGAAGCTGGGTAAACTCCTTTGCTAATTAGACTGTACTAGTGCTTGAGTAAGCGGTGCTCCCTTTCCGTTTGCAATTACCGCCTAAGAACTTGAATAGTCATCCCTAGAAGAAGCTGTTGGTCTTTGATTTGGCAAGGAGACCTTAGGATAAGTTACTAAAACAAATGGGGAGGATACATTTCTTTGGCCCGAACCTGTAACCCATATGTCTTTGCCTTTACAAAACTCCGAAAGTTGATGATTTCGCTTCAAAGGTGCTATTGGATCTGATTATTGGACCAAGATAGACGAGTCTTGTCTCTTTCAATCTCCTGATGTAGCCGTTGGGACTCGGTTTGGTCTCAATAAGGTCGATTCCTTACGATATTCCTCTTCATCTTGAACTGCACAATCCAAGGGTTTAATCAAATAATCAAGGAGGATTCGTCTTCGGCTTCGATTCGTTAGGAGGTGGCTATATATATATATATATATGAGATGGTGGGTTTATAGATTTGAACACAGGGTGTTTATGAGAATTGTGGCTTCTGGTTTGGGTTTCTTTGTAGTTTGTTTAGGTTGTTTTCCATTTCAAGCATGGCGTGAGATCGCCGGCGATAATAGTGGTGGAGTCGCGAGATCGCCTCAGTGATTGCCGGTGGCACTACAATGATGCCAGCTATAAATTACGGTGTTGTCGGTGGTGATTGCAGTAATTTTAGCAGCATAATTCTCCTGCAAGATCCATTTCAAAAATCTCATTTGATTTTTAGCTTTGGGTTCAATTTGAAAGTATTGGGAAGAAGAAAAAGAAGATGGGTCTGCGTGTGAGAGGCATGTGTGTGTGTGTGTGTGAAAGAGAGAGAATGAAAAAGAAGGGGAGAGAGGGAGAGAGAGAGAGGGGGGAAGAAAAAAAGAGATTACATTGGTTCAATAGTTGATTTGCATTGAAATTCTCAAAAGGATGGCCCACATGGCCAGGTGGACAGGCTTTATGTCCTTTTTTTGAAAATGACAATCTTACCCCTCTGACTTTCTAACGACATCCATCGTCCGTCTGTCAAGGTACTGATTTGGTACATTTTTTAAAAGTTAGGTACTTCTTTGGCACACCTTCAAACTTGGGTACTAAAATTATACTTGGGGTAAACTTGAGGGTACAGTTTTCGGATTCGGCTAAGATTATTTATTGTCTTTGCATTTTTGTTTTCGTTTGTTTCTTTTGACTCAGCTACATGTTATTGAATACCTGCGTTGTATTCCGTGGGGGTGTGTCTGTGATCTTTGCTGGGCTTTGTGCTCATCCCTTTTTCCCCCCATTTCAGGTAATTAAGCTGAGCAGCTTAGAGGAGTTAATGGCACTATGCTTAGGCTTGGAGTTGAACTTTAATTGAAAACTCTTTTAGTAGCTTTGCAATTAGAACCTTGTAATGGTTTTTGATTTAGTGATTTTTGGAACCCTGATAGATGAGAAGTGATTATTGTTATCAAACTTCCGCTGCAATTATTAGAAGTTGATGATGAACTTGAATGCCTTTGGTTTCAGATATAATTTAGAGCTCTGCTTACCTCTTTGATGTCATATTTTTTTGGTAAAATGCTTTGGGTATTATATTTCTGATTAGCAAGAATATTTCAAATAGTATGTGTACGTCACCCTCTGGGTTGGAGGCTTGACATATTTGGTATCAGAGTATAGGTTTAAGATTCTGTAAACTCTTACACTTAAGCTTCAAATGATTGAGATGAATCTTATGATGTTTGAGATATAGCTTAGAAAAGTATAGCTTTTGCATACTTTTGATTGAAGCGTTTGTATTAGAGTTGCAATTTTATAAGTTGTTCTCTATCTCAGAAATATTCTTACTCATAAATTATAATCTTATAAGAAAGAATATTTCAAATAGTAGGTGTAGGTCCGCCGCCGCGTCCACCATCACCCAAGCCGTCGCCGTCCAGTTCTGCATGATTATCTATGCTTTTTTTTTGGAATTGAGATTGAGGTCAAGAGATTTTTTCCCAAACCCCACATTTTTATCCAGATTCGCCATTTATTGTCCTTGCTTTTTTTTTTTTGGGAATTGAGAATTGAGATTAAAGCCCACATTTTAAAGAAAATGGGTGATTGTGTGTACTTAGGCAGGGGTCGTTGCGTATTTGGGAGTGGTGGTTGGGCATGGATACACTGGTGGCTGGATGTTGTTACGGTGGTGGCTGGGCGTTGACATGATGGTGAAATTATGAAGCAATTGATGAAATGGATGTAAAAGGACTTAGAACCCAGAACATGGATGAGGAAGAACGGGACCTACACAAACTAGAACTTAGGGAGAAAGTTGTAACTTCTATCTAACCGCTACACTTTCTAGCTGTTAGACGCGATTTGCCTTGCGTTGGTGTGTGCGAGGGGCATTTTTTAAAAAAAGCCTAACCCACGATCACACATGGATGGCTAGATGGATGATGGAAAAATATCTATTTCTCCATCGGTAGATAGGGATCGGCCCCCATTATTTATTCACACACACACACACACTACCTATGAAAGTATGAATCTTGTAAATCATTTTATTCCATTTTGTCCTTCATTAATCACTCCAATAGCAATCCTACCATTTCATAAATACTATTATTAATTACTAATTTTGTAAATCATTTTCGGTTTTGCCCTTCGTTAGTTATTCCAATGACAATCCTATCCTTCCCTAATTAGTTTTTTTTGTAATGCGTTTAATGAACATTAGGTCATAGATTAATCTAAACCTACATTTACACATTGGGAAACAAAATACGTGGTTGCAAAAAATATATTTATGTGTGTGTGTGTGTGTGTGTTTGTGTGTACACACTACCTATAAAGGTATGAATGTTGTAAATCAACTTTGAACGATTATGTCCTCCGTTAATTACGTCAATTAGATTCTTACCCTTCTTTTATTACTTCCTTTTAAATTTTAATGAAATTAAAAGAACATTGGGCAATGAATATATTCTATACATTGGAAAATAAAAAAGTGTGATGACAAAGAAAAACTACACAAAGAAATTTCTTTATTATTCTTTTTTTAATTTGGTTAAAATAAAATAAACATTAGATATTGAACTGGTTTAATGAGAATTGTGATTTTTTTCTTGCATTTTTAGGTTAGTAAACAATTAACCAGTTGAAAAACTGAAAAATGAAAACAAAATAAAGAAACTGAAATGCGTGAAAAATTAATTAAGAACCAAAAATTATTGGATAAACAAAAACAGAAAAAAAATGAAAAAGGGTTAATTATGTATCAAAAAACAAGGCTTAAATATGGTGCCAATTTGAATTGAAAATATGTTCGGTTATTGCACTTGAAGACCAGGTGTTCTGCATTTCTAATTGATGAAATGTAAAGGACTTGGTCTTGAAAATTATAAGTTTTAACTATAAACCAATTTAACATATTACAAAAATAAAAGACGTAGATTCATCTTTTTAATCTCTCTATTTGCTTTTATTTTCAGCAATACTATCAAATATTTCTTCAATTCAGAATCTTACAAAGAATATTTTCAAACATTGAACTGATTACAATTGTGAACATCAAATGTACATTTCTTCTAAAATAAGTCACAAAAGAAATAAGAACATAATTGAATCACATTATTTTGATCCCAAAAAAGATAATAATATTATCTCAAATATTACTCTCGATTATTTCACGTGCATCACATGCACGTGCTCTATCCTAGTATGTGTGTGTGTGTCTATATATATATATATATATATATATATATATATATATATATATATATATATATATATGAAATTTCACCATCCACTCCTTCGGTGAAATCAAATCCCATCCCGTGCTTTGAATAAGCAGATTAAACATAGCAAATAGTGCCTTTTATTTGTGCTAGCATTGTGAACAAATATGAGGGCATACCCTCATGAATGTCTAAAAAAACGCATGCTTTCACTTTCCGTTTTTAGTCATCTGAAATGATCATTTAAACTCACCCCGTGCATTTGCATGGGTCAATTAACTAGTTTTCTAAAATACACTAGTTACAAAAGATGGTACTAAATATCGTATGTGATTTCCTTTGTAAACCTTATATGGGTTATAGCCACTTTAATTTGTTGGTCATCTGGTCCTATCAAAGCAAAACATTGGGTTATAGTTTATTTATTTGTTAATATTACTCCGGAACCACAATTCATGAGCGAAGTGGTGTGGGATATATCACAGCCAAAAACAAAAGGTTGTAATCGACTTTTTCCCTCTAAAAGTCAGAATAATGGAAGTTGGAAAAATCAACTGCATTATGTAGGAGTACTTATGAAGGCACTACAGTCCATCAGTCAGATCTTTTATGTTCTTCGTTCAATTGTTTTATGCATGCGACGGCTGACTTCCCCCCACGCCCAACCCCTCGCTTACTTTTCTGGTTCATCAAGTCTTGAGCAGCAACTTCTTGAAACTATCATTCTTCTTACAGATAATATCAAATATGTACACTCAATAATGTATTGTGTTATGTGCGACATTAACACATTGGAAGCGTGTTAGTCCTAGTATCACTCGAGGTAATGCTAGATATTGTTTTAACTACAAGACAATAACGGTGAAAACGAACAACGAAGACTGTCGCTGATCAACATTTAAAGAGCAAACTTTTGTTAATCCCATTTTTATGGCCTCGTAATAAGCTTGCAAAACGCTCTAAAATATTACAGAAGTTTACCTAGTAAAATTAACCTTTTTTTCGTAACTTAAAAAGGACATAAATTTATCTATGGAATAAGGAAATGAAACACCTAATGCTATAGTCCAGAAACTATAGATAAAATGTCAAAGCACATCAACTGCATCAAACTTTCATATTGTTTGCCAAAATGTTGTAACACGATAACGCCGGCGGCGTGGGGCCATCAGGCAAGCATTCTCCCTCATATATTGCTTTAACTTGTTTGGGTTCTAAGTTTTCAAACGTGTTCACGATAACGCCGGACGCTTTTGGCAATTGACTCGCAAACTAAACAAACGGTGTTCACCTCATTGAAGCTTTTGGTTGTGGTTTTAACGCAACCAATGCCTAAGAGGCCAACATTTTGGCAAACGATGTAACAGGAATGCCATGACGTTCGCCCTGACTTGACCATAGCATACTAAATCGAGGTTGGCATAGGCCTGGCTTGACAACTTTAGCGACACCAGCATGGTCACTACTGTTTAATTATTTATGCATTAATTAGACCATCCGACTTTATTTCCCCAGAAGCTGTTAAAGTAGACTTTTAGAGAAATCAATAATGTCGTGGCCATGCATGCATTACCATCTAGCTAGACTTTTACAAAAGTCAATAATGTATCGGTTAGGATAGGCCCTTTGTAACAGTTTCAAGTAACTCATTAATACTTTACTATTTGACTAATTTGGTTGTCATACGTGTAGAAGGCGCAATCTCTTTGGTCTTGCACATTATTAATTTTCGCCTCTAAAACATTCTATTTTCCTTTTAAATGTCAAGAACGTAAAAGTCAAGTTAAAATTTCTTTATGTTTAGAATAACTAATAATCATATTCCCTTCATATTCTCATAAAGATCATTGTTTTAGGAATTGAAGACACTAACTTATCAGAGAGACACACATGATATACGACAAAAAGATCGTATCCTTCATACACTATTAAGTTTGATGGATTGATTAGGTTTTCATCACGCAAATTAATGAAACACTTGAATAGGTACATATGCACCTCTTTAACTTTCAGTTGTAGCTTAAAAGAACTATAACATGATTGCGATGCACTGTCATTCCTAGATATTTGCCTTTTCAAAACTTATGTTTTACATCATCACGTAGCATTCCAAATAACTGTAATCTTAGCATTTACGAAATAAGAATAGGCATGCTGGTAACAGGTTAACCTATATAACAAATACAATTAGACTTTCGCAACAAAAGGGTGAAGATGTCAACATATCTCTTTTAAACTTTATATGTTCATATCTAAGTTTCATTCTTGAGATTTAGAGAGTTTTCAAGGTGCTAATAACCAAACATAAGTCCTTGTAGGTCATTATAGTGATTAAATATAACCTTGGAAGGACTAGAGTTGTATTTCAAATTCTTAATTGGACTTGTAAGTATACAAGTTATTATTTTCAAAAAAGTTGTTCCCTTTTGTCAAAATAAATCAAACCACCTAATAATCTAGTATTTTCATACGTATGTCTTTCATTAATTCTTGCTAAATACATGTTGTGAGAACTTTCAAGCGATAAAGATGATAAAGATGACGCCTCCATGCTTTGGACTGTTTTTAGGTGTTAATAGTTAAAACAAAGACCCGGTATGCAAATACATTGAATTTGCTTTGTATGTCATAGAGACCCACATTTGCCGCCACTCTACAGTTCATACTTACAATAAATGCCAATACTGATTTTTTTTATTGATATTTATTTTATCTCAATGTTATTTAGCTTTTATTTACCGGTTTTTTCAAGTCATATCTATTAACTACAGTCCTACAATGAGCCAGTAAAGTTTAAGCAATATTCCTACAGTAGACTAATAGTTTATATAATTGGGGGTTAATCCACACATAACTATTGTTGAATTCACCCAAAAATAATTATTCATTCTTATAATTGATTTTAGCATAGTCAGAATTAGAGCAAGATTTTTCTAATTGACCTTATTGTTCATGTAAATCTGATACATTATACAAGAAACTTGTTATTGATCGTTACGACTCTATTGCGTTGTATCGATTTAAAGCAAGTTTACTATATATTTTTTCGAATATACTAGGAATAATTTGTATTAAATGAATCGTTCTCCTCTTTTATTTTATTTATTTATTTTTTCTGAATCTCATTTGTGATTTCTTGCCCTAAAGGTAGCGCTTATTTCTTTGTTTATAGTAAGAATATTTCAACAGTATGTAAGCTCTATAACTATGAGGCCCCAGAATTCCATACTGCATGACCAAAGAAGCTAGAAGCTTCCCATTTTGATCCATAAGCTACCTGAATATACTACCTGCTAAATGGAGTTCCTTTTTCTCCTCCCTCTGCTTCTCATCTTGGCATTTCTTGTCAATATCTTCCTTAAGACAAGAAAGCCCCAACCAACCACCGGAAACCACCCCAGTGATGAAAAAGTTCAACTCCTCCCACCCGGAAGGACTGGCTTGCCGCTGATAGGCGAAACCCTGGATTATTTCTCCAAGGTCTTCAGGACATCACTGATTGGACAGCCCGTGGCCATCCTATGCGGCCCCGAAGGAAACAAATTCCTGTTCTCCAACGAAAGCAAGCTTGTGCAACTTTGGTATCCAACCCATCTCGACAAAATCTTTCCTAAAGTTGATAATACGGATTCAGGGGTTACCTCATCCACCAACGAGCAGAGCAAAGTGATCCGCAAACAGCTCCCTGCGGTTCTGAAGCTAGAGAATCTGATCAACCATATCGGCATGATGGACACGGTGATGAAGCAGCAACTGCACACAGAATGGAATCGCGAAAAAATTACCGTTGTCCCTACCGTCACGAAGTTCACATTGACGTTGTCATGTCGATTTTTCTTAGGCATTGAAGACCCCAAGATGGTTGAAGAAATTGACGTATGGATTAAGGAAATAGACCCAGGCATAATGTCCATTCCCATAAATTTCCCCGGGACGTATTTCAATCGTGCCATTAAAGCGTCAAAGGTGATGCGTGACAAGATTAAGTTATTTGTTCGGCAAGCGAAGAATGATCTTCAAGAGGGAAGTGCATCCGAAAGTAAAAGTTTCATGATGCACATGCTCCGTACCGCTGATGAGAATGGACAGTTTTTCAGCGAATCGTACGTTGCACACCATGTGTATGGCTTGGTAGAAGGAGGCTATGGCACATTAACTTCCACACTGACCTTCATCATGAAGTATCTGTCCGAGTTTCCTCATGTTTACGATGAGGTCCTTAAAGGTGAAAGCTTATACTCAGTTAAGCATAATAACATTGTTAGATCCTTAGCAATTTAAGTTTTCAGAGCAGATGATAGTTAACATGTTATCAGAGCTCGGATTTGATAATGTCTTGGGTTCGATTATTCCCGTTTGCCTAAACGGTCCCCCTTTATTATAGTGAAATTTTGCACTCAATTTTTATTTATGGTGGTGCACCTTGATATGTCTCTCCACGTGCAATTGGAGGCTTGTACAGAAAGGAGAGTGTAAAGCATGATAACATTATTGGGCCATTTTCTAACAGTTAAAGCTTTTAGAGTAGTTGATAACTTAACATACTCAAACTCAGTTATGCTATTCTATTTATGAACTTACGATTATAAATGTGAGGAATGTCATGTTCGCATGTTCTAATGATGTAGCTACCTCTCAATATAAGGTTGTACATTGTTTGAACAAGGCTACTTTAATTTTTAAAATGAAGTTGTCAGAGATACAATACACATCTTTATTTGAGCTATATTTTTTTTGCTAAAATTTATACTACTTATAAAAGTATGAAAGAGTGTAAATTATTTTTTGGACAAGAATACCCTTCATCTATTTTTGAATCACTCAATTGCCATTTCAAATACAATTAATATGCCCAAAATCTATATTCTTTTAACAAGTCCACCCTTTTCACTTTAATAAAAATTACAGTTAATAGATGTCTTTTCTACTTCTCATGATACTTTCATTTAATATATAGATTTATTTTAATGTCTTTTACAACTTGATGCTTGGTATAAATTTATTTTAATGTCATTTACAACTTGATACTTAGTGTAGAATAGGATGTTAAACACATGACCCTAGCATCTTATATACTAATTTCAACAATTTCTTTTTTTTTTTTAAATGACCATGAGTTGATAATGGTTTCTACTTACTATAGATGAATTTCACTCTCATTTTCTCTTAATATGTAGATAATTGGTTCTGTTTTTTATGTTGGTAATGAAAATCAAGTAATACACTTCAATCGAAAAGAAAAGGAAAAAAATTGGACACGTTAAAACTTTCCTGCTCTCTTGCGTTTTGATGTAAGACCTAATGATTTGTGTGTGTGGGTGTGCGCGCGCGCACACGCATGTGCACGTGTGTGTATAGTGGATATGTGTAATTTATTTTTAGACACAAATGCCCTTATACACCAATGCCTTTCAAATCTTACCATCTCGGTAATTATTCGCTTATCTTAAACCGTTGCCACGTTCCCTTTTCATGTAAATGATTATACACCTTTATATATCTCCCATAATTTAGTTATTGTAACTTATACATCTCCACTATGTCAAGTGGCAAGATGATTCTATATCCAAAGTTTATTTTGATAACTTAATTTATATTCTTAAGCTCAGTTGCTTAATATAACGAAGGCTAATATCCTTCTTGAGTATGTAAGTTTGAAACGAGTGTTGATTTAAGAGTTTATTTAGCTTCCAATTCTATAGAGGTAAGCTTCATGCACTCTTCTATTTTAGGATGTCAGCTTTTACTATACATATTACATTATTATCAGCACAAAGATTTTATTTTTTTTGCTGAGAAAAAATTGTTCTACAGATAAAATGGTGGGAGTCAAGCCTTTACTTTTCAGGATGAAGCATTTTATTCGATGTTAAATGATTAATAGGCAGCATGATTGACAAAGATTATGTCTAAGTCGATAATAACTTTGAAAACATCCCATGCATTAGATATGGAGAGCTCTCGACACACCCAACCCTCCAAAACAAATTTATTAGGATATTATTACAAAATTATGAATATGTAAACATTATTTGACTACGTGTACGATTTAAATCTTCTATTCTTGCATATGATGAAGTCACTTTCTCGCTTCCATAAGTTATCCTTTAGAGGCTTAATCAAAGAGAAAAGTGAAGGAAAATCATTACTAAGAGCTAAAAAATAGTTTAGATAAGAGAAAATTCTTTGTGAATCACAAAAACTGAAGAAGCCTATTCGTAGTCACCCAAAAATAGCCATGGCCGAAAATAACCTACAAAGTTATGATTTCAATCATTTGCTGTTGAGAAATTACCACACAAGAATTTTTTATTTAAAAACGTTAAAGTTACATGTCAGTAACTCATTTATAATGAAATAAGAACTGCACCGTATTTGAGGTCCTAGCTAGATACTTCCTTTTGTTTATAAAACTGAACATGTTTTCTAAAATTTGTATGGCATCGTTATGATTGCTAGCGGTTTTCTAAAAGTAAAGTACATTATTGTTTCACAAATCTGATACAGTAATCATCCTTCATACTATCTTTTGATTCTATTCTTACTCCAAAGTCCCATCATGCATCTACTTGATTTTTTTATCCCATCTTCTTATAATCTAATGAGGATAACAACCAATATTCAAATCGAGGCTGTTTGAAAATTATCGAGATAAAACACACTCAAATGTGGAGAACCATACTTGTATAAATGATACGGGTGCAATCAGTCCATGTTAGTAAAGTACTTATTCAAGTACAATCATAAGACACACGGAAAAATAAACTAAAGTTCTTGAAGAAAATTTAATGAAGACGATTTTGGAAGGTTACAACCTAAGTAGAAAAGTTAACGAGGCTAAATAGTATGTAAACATTCACTTTAACTAAAAATAGACATCACGTGGGCCAAAAGTATATATCATTTAGCCTAAGCTAGCGTTCGAGAAATACAACCATCACAATCTTTAATAGATGAAATACTTTTAGTATTAACTAGATGTCCAACACTCTAGCTACATTGATACAACATGAATGTATATCTCTATCTCTAATATAAGTGCAATGTTTTCCAATTGACCGGTAGAACATGGGAGGGGTTATTGAAATAGTTTGGTCACTAGGTTTATGTAGAGAGACTGTAACCCTTGATCTCAGTAGGTTGTTATTTTGTAACTTGATATATAAATTTTGACATTAAGTTATTTTTCGGTCTTACGTGTTATATATGTGGTTGAAAAAGGTGATTGAAATGCTTGTTCCATGTTTATGAATGCTTCTATGAGCAAAATATTTTGACTTGCGCCCATATTCTCATATGCCAGTTGCTTAGCAACCAATATGTTAAATTGCGTATGTACTTTCTCTTAGTTTTTCACTTGATTATTGTTATCATGCATTTTAATTTTTCTAACTATGAACCCTTTAAATATTGATGTTCACGTGCATCGCACGTGTACTCTACTAGTTCTTTTAAAAGTCACTATATATGACCATTGGTGAAACTGCTAGAGTTCAAATGGTGAAATATGAAGGTCAAACATTACTCCCTGTAATCTTGAGTCAAAATGAGGTGAAGTACTTCAATTTTAACTGATGCAATTATGATCCCCCCATCACTCCCTCTATCTCTCAGCAATCTGCACCCTAGTTGATGCTGCATCACACTCCTATTCATTGATGGTAAAATGTTCGCTTTAACTTATTATCTTAGAATAAACAGTTGTATAGACTATGTGAGGAGTATTTATTTTGTGCAAGAAGAACCGGCACAATCTTACAAATGGTTTCCTTTATTTTTATGTTGGGTATTAAGAGCAAATCGATAGCAAAGTCAAAGGAACAAAATGAGGTGCTTACTTGGGAGGACCTAGGAAGGATGAAATACTCATGGAATGTTGCTCGAGAAGCACTGAGATTGATGCCCATGGCTATTGGAGGATATAGAGAGGTTATTACTGATTTTAACTACGCTGGGTATAAAATTGCCAACAGCTGGAAGGTAAATTAACACATTGTTCACACTCAACCCATTCTCTACATATCTCTATATACCACATACAAGATAATAGCCAAGTAGCATAACATTACTTTTTGTGTTATACTAAAATTCAAGAAGGTAGTAATATTTACTACCATAGCGCACTACCACACGTTCCACTTATAGTTATGAATCAGTCTCCTCATGTCTTAAATATAACACCATTTGGTAGTTTGTGTAACACACCACTTTTGATGTTACATAATAACCTACTTATCTGTATCATAGTACTTACTAAGAAAACAACAGTTGGAAGCTGGTATAGCACCACTTTTGATTTTACGTATCTCTTGAAAATAGTTACATCTAGTATTACAATAGGAAATTGAAGAAAAGTGACACAACACAAAAGTGGTAAATAATAGTGGTAAATAACTACCTACAAGTTTCTCTAAAGTTCATTCCACAAATTGTTACAAATAAACACTTAGATTGTCATGCTTTATTTTTAAAAAATTTCTCGATTGCGTGTCGACAGAATAAGTAGTTCATTTACAAAGATACTTTGATCCAACAAGTGACCTTAATTGCCTCATATATATTATTATTATTTCGCAGCTGCATTGGATGGCAAAAGCCACACATGAGAATCCAGACTACTTTCCGAATCCAAAGCAGTTTGATCCGTCAAGATTCGAAGGTAGCGGACCGCAACCATTTACGTTCGTTCCATTCGGAGGGGTGCCTCGCATGTGTCCCGGCTACGAGTATACAAAAATAGCAGTACTTATTTTCATGCATAATGTGGTTACAAAGTTTAGGTGGGAGAAGTTGCTTCCTAATGAGAAGGTTGTGCAAACTGGCATTCCGACTATGGCTCACGGACTGCCGGTTCGTCTCTACCCTCACGAACAATAATTTGGCAACTTCTTTTCTTCAGACATATTTTTGGAAGCCTGCAATGCAGTTAGTATGTAAGCTTTTATTGCATTTTGTCTTATTTGAATTTGTTAAAACTGTCATAATATGCAGGACGCATTATGTAAGCCCTGTAATAAATAAAATGTTTCGAAGAACCTAAGAGCCGGCAATGTACTATATACTACGTCATAGGATGTCAAATCCTGCGTAATACCATGAAGCAAACCCTAGACTAGTGATGTCCGTGGTGACTTCATCCTTGATCGTCTACTGAACTGGCAACAGGAATTCTCGGCTAGTGACCAAAATTGTTGGAACAATCATTTTTTTGATCTTGGGATGCACCATAATGCACAACATGCAACTGAGAATGTACAACACCTTAATGCAACATCATAGATACGACATTCATGGAGACTTTCGGAGTACCACCTTCACTCGTAGGTGGGCGCTAGGGCATTTCCTCTAGAATTTAATGGTTTAGCACGATCAATCATTACATCAGCCCGAGAAATTTAATGCATGAAAGAGAATCCGCTCACTTAAGAAGTTGCACAAAGTAGAAAACTTGTGTCTTAGACATTATCATAGTCCCGAAATTACTAGCTTCATAGCATATTTTGCATAACTTTGAAATTCCTTGAAAATTTTGACACAATATACGCACGCAAAATTGAGTCAAATACCTGCAAAAACCAGAGCGAAATATTAAAACCGACAATATAAAAGGAAAAACAGAAACAAGAAGCACCCTCCGTAGCAAGTAGCAGAGCCAATGCCAGCACAACAATCACTAGTTAGTCAAATGCACACAATAGTCCGCGAGGAAGGCGGGCGCACCCACTCACCCATGAGTCTGCAGTCAAACGAGATGGACAATAGTTCAAGTTCGGAGGCAGTTTTAAGAACAACAAATTGTGTAATTAGAAAAGTTTTGACGGTAGAGATCCTGAAATATATCATCGTGAATCTTCTATGTCAGGTATGAATAGTTTGCTTTTGACTTGTTCGAACTATAGCCATAATACGGTACGCACAAGCAGCCCTATGACACTACGTTACAATTCCAAAACAAAAAGTTAAAAACATAGATCTTCAAATTAGGTGGTTTCGATCACAAGGCTTTTGCTTTTGGCTGTAGTAGCCATAAACCGACCCATCGTGTCTCAAAACAATCTGAAGAAGTTGTAAAAGAATCACTATGTCTGGTTATGGAGATTACAGATTTTTATCTCTCTCAACAAATCCTCTCAAAGAATGACTCCTTTCTCTTGTACTTAAAACACAATATAAGATAACATATATATACTTAGAGATAAGTAGCAGTAACTTTCTCTAAATAACCATTGTATGACAAGACGACTTATATACTTAAGGCCAAATCGCAACCTTCTCTGAATAACCGATGTGGGACACCCACACATTCCAGGTTTTTTTTATTTATCCAAGACACATTATCACAAATCTTCACCTTGGCTTGGATAAAACAAGTCACAAATAACCTGAAAATATCATTTGCGGCTACCACACCTGTCCCGTAGGGCTGCACCTCAAATACCGCTTATATTGATCAAATCTAAGCAGTGCTCAGACTTAATCTCTGTAATATGCTTTGTCATCATGTCCGCTAGATTTTCATTTGCGGAAATATTCTCTACCATAACAGTACCCTGAGAAACCACATTCTCAATAAAATAAAACCTGACATCGATGTGCTTGGTCTACTCGTGGAATATCTAAAAATTTTGGTCGGATGTATGGCACTTTGGTTGTTGCAGTAAACAATGCTAGACTCCTGCTTCAACCCCAAATCACCAACTAAGTACTTTAACCAAATAGCTTCCGTCACTGCTTCGGTCGCTGCTATGTACTCAGCTTATGTGGTAGACAAGGCAACAATAGTCTGAAGACTAGCCTTCCAACTTATCACACAGCTCGAAAAAGTGAAGACATGACTTATCAAAGATCTCCTCGTATCCAAATCTCTTGTGTAGTCTGAATCCATATATCCAATAACTTTACCATTCGCATCATTGCCCTGATGGTAGACGAAACCAGTATCTGCAATAGCTCTCAAGTATCGAAGTATCCACTTCACTGCCTGCATGAGAAATACTCATGTACGTGTTAAACACACTGACCGCATGAGAAATATCGGGTCTCGTACAAACCATAGTATACATGAGACTACCTACTGCATTAGCATATGGAAAACACGCCATGTGTGCCACCTTCTCCAAGATCTATGGGGAATTAGCTGCTAAAAGCTTAAAGTTTGCAGCCAAAGGAGTAGTCACAAATTTAGAGTTTTTCATACCAAAGTGCTGCAGTACTCGCTCACTGTAATTTTTCTGGGACAAGTACAAAATTCCTGCAGGTCGATCCCTCTGAATCTCCATTCTTAATATCCTCTTTACTGCACCCAAGTCTTTTATCTCAAATTCTCTTTTCAATTAGTCTTTCAATTCTGACATTGATTTTGCAGTAATCAACATGTCATCAACATACAATAGCAAGTATATATGAGAACTATCCCTCTGGTGATACACACAACTGCCATAAACACTCTTGGTGTAACTTCTCTCTGCCATGAAAGTGTCAAACTGCTTATACCACTGTCTTGGAGAACGCTTTAATCCATTCAAGTATTTATTCAACAAGAAAACATGATCTTCCTTATCCTGGATCATGAACCCCTCTGGCTGACACATGAATATCTGCTCTTCTAACTCACTGTGTAGAAAAAACTGTCTTGACATCTAGCTGTTCTAATTCCAAGTTATATAGAGCAACCATAGCAAGCAACACTCTTATCGAAGTATGTTTTACTATAGAAAAAAATATTTCATTGTAATCAGTAGATTCTATCTGAGTAAAATACTTAGTTACCAATCGTGTTTTGTACCTTGCATCTTCCGTTCCAGGAATTCCCTCATTCTTCTTATTTGCAACCAATAACATTCTGGCCCACAGGCAGTTTTACCAATTTTTACATTTGATTCTTGTAAAGAGATTCCATCTCCTCACTCATAGCAACTGTCCACTGCACTGATTCCGTGCTCTTGATGGCCTTTTTGTATATAACAGGCACTTTAACCTCAATACTCTCTGCTACACTAAGAGCATAAGCAACCCTAACCGCATATCCATACTTCTGAGGAGGTCGAATTTCTCTTCTCGATCTGTTTTCGACAATATTACACTTACGTTCTTGAGGTTCTTCATTCTCCTCAGTAGATTGAGAGCTATCTTCTTCATCTGTAAGAATTTTAGTCAAAGAATTTGGAGCCCGGACCTCTAGCTCTACTTTCTCCCACTACAAAAAAATGCCTATTTGCAATAGAATTTAGCAATGGAATGAATTCCATCTCTAAAAGCCACCTATTTCGACGGAATTGGGCGATGGAATTAGGTTCCGTTACAATTCTGACTCCAAAAATGCTGGAGGAAAAAAAATGCGCAGGAGCAAAAATGGGCGACGGAATTTTCCATCACAAATGATTTAGCGACGGGTTTTACCGCATAATTATTTTTATCGCTAAATGTGTTATCTTAATTTTTAATAACAGAAAAATACTTATACTAATTATTGAAAAATAAAAGAATATACATAATAAACATAAGAAACCATATAAAGAACATAAAATAAAGGGTTTTCGGCCAAAAGAACGAACAGAAAAGAGTTGCAATTGCGTGCCACCATCTCCCACCCCCGTCGCCGTTATGGAGGCAACCCTTCGAGCGCACCACCATCCCTCCCACTCTGAAGGTTTGTGCGAAGGCCCCCTTACTCACAGATGGAAGTTTTCTGTAAGGCTAAATCGTCTTCTCACTAACTGTTATGGCTATGATTTTTGGTATAATCAAATTAGGGTTTTTATTTGAATCGTTTGGGTCTTCAATCTGTCGATCTTCCTCTGACTCTCATCTTCATGTCAGGTAATTTTTCCTCTTTCTCTTCATCTCACTCTCATATCTCAATCTCTTTCGCTGGTTTCAGTTCCTCTCTCTACAATTTTATTTAATTTTGACACTGATTTCATAAACTAGGATTGCAATATAGTATTTAATTTAATGTGTGCATATGCGTGTTTCCTTTTTTGTGTTTTTTGATGAGACTCCAACTTTTGCTCATTCATCTGGCTGCTGCTTCACAGTGACGGAGGAAGTGGGTTTCAGGCTTTAAGCCCTTAATACTATATGACTTAACATTTGCTTTTTCGTTGATTATAAGATATTTGGGTTTTGGAAAAAATTATGAACCTTTTATAGGAAGAAAAGTGATTCAGCATGAGTGAGTTTAGTGTTTGCATGTTTCTAGTTCCTAGGTGAACATGCTGCAGAGTTTGTCTCAAAATGAGGAATTTGTAGGTTTGTGCATATATCACATCACATGAAATCAATCAAGTTTCTATTTCTCATTATTAATCTAGGGTTTGTTTAGTATGTTTGCACTTCTAGACGACGTTAAGTGCAAATGTCATGAGTGATCAATGGATATGTTTGGCTTTATTAGTTAGTTTCTTTATGGACTTTACTGTGCTGCAGAAGCACGTAGTAACTTTAGTGGATGATGATGTTGAATACATATGGTCTTTTCTTCCTCTGATTCTGGTTTGAAATATTAGCGCAGGAAATTTGACTAGATGAGGTGTTTGCAGTTAGTGAGCAATTAATGAAAATGTGCAAATGGGAAGGAAGTATTAACTGGAAATGACATTTACATTCGTTAGTCAATTGAAACAACATAGTTTTCTTGGCTTTTGCAAGTTTGTTGTGTGAATTTGAAACAGGCTAAGGAGTCACTGAAATGCTCTTAATAAGTGTGCAAATATCGAATACAGTTTTCACATGCTAAACTCGTAAAAGTCAATGAATGTTACTTCGAGTTGTGGTAGTTCGTTGATGAACATTTTTTATCCAGCTTATATGAACATTTTAATGTGTAAAGGACACCAACAAGACTTAGTGTTTCTACTATGTATGCCCTTTGTGCATTTCATGCCTTGAACTCTGCCTTGGGGAAAATGGCTTGCACTGTGTATTTTTTCTAATCTCTAATTTGCACTCTAGGACCAACCCCGCGAGTTTTGAGAGTGTCGGTTGATCGTATTTGGATGGAAAAGATTGGATGATCGTAGGGAGCTAAGTGATGAGTTTCGAGCCGGAGTAAGAGATTTCCTTGAATTTGCTTTTAGGAACGAAGCATTTGTAGATAATCAAGGGATAAAGTGCCCGTGTAGAGATTGTAACTTGTTGCGTTGGAGAGAGGCTAATGAGGTAAAATTGCATCATTTTTGGAAAGGATTTATGCGCAACTACACAATATGGACTCAACACGAGGAATCAATTGATTTGTCATCCTCCGCGGTTAGGCAAGATAGTACTTCACAATATCGTAATATAGTAATAGACGCTAGGCGTGCAAAGTTTGAAATGGATGATTATCGTGACGATCCTGACATTGATCTTTCAGAAGAGCCTAATTGATTTGTCATCCTCCATGGTTAGGCAAGATAATACTTCACAATATCGTAATATACTAATAGACGCCAGGCGTGCAGAGTTTGAAATGGATGATTATCGTGACGATCCTGACATTGATCTTTCAGAAGAGCCTAACTTGAAAGCTCAGAAGTTTTATGAGCTATTAAGGGACGCCGACGAGCTGCTATGGGATGGCGCAAAGAACCACACTAAGTTGTCTGCCGTGACACGACTGTTACACTTGAAGTCAGAACACGAGGTAAGTGATAGAGGATTTAAAGGTTTTTTAATGCTTATTAAAGAGCTATTACCAGATAGTGAGAAGTTGCCAGGTTCATACTATAACACAAAGAAAACGGTGATGAAACATGGGTTGGCTTATGAGAAGATAGATCCATGTAATAATGACTATGTGTTATTTTGGACGAAAAATTAAGATATGCTGGAGTGTCGGATTTGTGATCATTCAAGGTACAAACCAATAAAGGGGAGTAAGAAGAACATGGCTTGGAAGACATTAAGATACTTTCTGATAACACCGAGACTTTCTCAACAAAGATAGCCGAACATATGACATACTATAACACTCATCCCAAAGAAGATGGTGTGATGAGACACCCCTCTGACACAGAGGCATGTAAGGACTTTGATCTGAAACACCCAACATTTGCTCAAGAAATTCAGAATGTTAGATTGGGGTTGGCAACTGATGGTTTCAATCCATTTGGTCACTCTAGCATGCCCCACTCCACATGGCCCGTAATTGTTGTCCCCTATAATCTCCCTCCCAACATGTGCATGAAACAACCTTATATATTTATATCACTTCCTAGTCCAAAGAGTCTCGGGAGGGACATAGACGTGTATTTGAGGCCATTGATTGACGAGCTAAAAAAACTTTGGGATACTGGTGTTTCCATTATCGATGCTCTTAAAAATAAAATTTTCAAATGCGAGCTGCGGTGATGTGGACTGTCAATGACTTTCCTACATACAAAATATCTACAGGGTGGAGCACACATGGTAAGCTAGCATGCCTTTGTTGTATGGACATGAGCCGAGGTTTCACATTAAAATATGGAGGTAAGGTCTCATTTTTTGGATGTCATAGAAAGATGTTGCCAGATAATCATTCCTTTAAAAAATAGTAGGACAAGTTTGACAAAATGGTTGAATACGGTGTGGTAAAGCATCACTACAACAAAACCAATCTATAGTGAAGCCGTAGATACAAGTCTCCCTTAGACCGACGGTTAAGATTGAACCGTGGCCATTGCTTCTTCTCGAAAATGGAACCCAATTGCAACGGTGCTTACCGTGGGAATTGGGTGGAAAATTAGGTTACGTTGGAGAGCTTTGGCGATCAGCAATATCTCAAACGCAAACCCCACGGCTGATTACCGTGGGGATAGGAATTGACGATCAGGCGGGAGAAATTTGCGGGCATAATTTTGGCAATTGGAAGCACAAAACCTATCTCAAATGGGATTTTGGGGCGCAACAAGAACTTCAGTGAAGATCGACTTCCAGGTATGACGTTCTTCCTGCTTCTTTTTGTCGATCACTCACACCATGCCGATCTTCTTCTCTCTTCTTCTATCGATCACAACGTATGGCGAAACAATTAGGAGGGTAAAGAGAATGGAGAATTTAAGATGAGATTTGGAGTCAGGAGAATCAGAAGATTGAAACGGTATGAGCCCTACATGTTTATCCACAAGTGCATGTGAACCCATGGATACTGGTGGTCCAAGCTCGGTGAGGAAAAATTTCAGATGTCACTTTCTGCGAAGGAAAATATAAAGGGTGAAGATTAGGTTTTGGATACTTTGAAAGGGGGTTTTAGCAGGTCAAAATTTGATTGCAATAATGCAATGAGTAAACTATGTAGCACAATAAGTTTGTGGGGGATACAGGCAAAGAAAGCCGATGCAATCTCAATTAGTAAGCAGAGATAACATTTTAAAAAAATAGCAATCCTCCATTAGTTGCGAAACTAGGAAAGAGGGGTCTAGCAAAAGTGAGCATTATCAGAGTGCTACCTTTTTCGTTTATCGTTGATAGTCATGGTGTGTTTATATACTTAACAGGGTTCTCCTCCCTTTGGTGTTTTTATACAGTACTTGACACTCTGCATGTAGATTGACTTCAGTTTATTATCTGGTTTTGTTGAGCTCGTACTTCGGTATAAATGCCTTAGAATACCATGAATTATCAATTGACTATGTGCTCTTGATCTTAAAGGACTGACCAAATTACGAGATGTTGAACAAATTTCATGTTTTACAATTCTTTCTGGAAGATATAGCAGTACAGGTGGAGAGACAGGACCATTGTGTTTTTTTGGTTACTTCGAACGAACAAACATAGAGAATTGCATGTTAAATGCATCAATCCCTCTTTTGGTGGTTCAAGGATCAGAGATCGTTATGCTCCTTTACTACAAAATGTAGGTGGTCGGTTGGTCTTAGAAAACAAAAAACCGAGTCCTGTTATGCCTTTGTTTTGACGAGTTAATACTTAATACGGGTAGCAAGATTGTTCCAATTAATTTAAGCAAGGCTCCAGGTCTTGTAAATGGATATGATGTTAATGTGTTTTAAATGGGACTCGGTTAATTAGTAAAGTAGATTATATATGCAGGACTCTCTAGTCTATGATGCATCCTAAGTTTGCTTAGCCACCATATAATCGCTTTACTCTAAATGGGCACTTATACGTATCTAGGTTTGGATTTATCTCTTGCAAAGCACCTCGGAAAAATTGATGGTATGATAAACTTGGCCTTGCTTCAGAATTGAATACTTTACCACCATGCTTCCTGGTTGTTTTGTTGCAGGGCTTGGCTTGATAGGGGAAAATACATTAGTGTTTTTGGAATTCATTGAAAGTGGGGCTTCAAAACATTTAAGCGCAATTGAAGGTACTTTTAATTCACTTACTATTTTTTACATGTACATGAATATCAATTAGAAAATAGATTTTTACGTTTGATGCCTCTTTCTGTTAGAAATGTGATTTTTTCATATTTGATGCCAATTGGTTATAGGCCTAGGTTCTTTTATTTGATGCCACTTTCAGTTAGAAATCTGATTTTATGTGCATACTGTAATCTTCTTGCTTAGCATGTCAAATATAAGTTTACACATAAACGTTCTTAACTGTTTTATGTTTCTTCCCAAGTGTTAATTGAAAGCATGCATTTCTGATCCTCATCCCAGTTAAATCTTAGGAAGATTTTTGTTTTGTTCCTTCCTCAGCTTAAGGATTTGGTGTATCCGCAGAGTCCTGTTAAATACTACGATGCAACTATTATTTTAACAACCATGATGGTAAGCCTAGAGGTAATATTCTGTGATAATAATAGTAGCAGTAGGAGAGAATGGTGTTGGTGATGAGGCTAGCGTTGTTGTGCTACCGCTGCTCTTGAGCACTAGCAGAGAATGGCCTTGGTGATGAGACGAGTAGCAGTTGTGGTTAGATTGTTAGAATCACGTGCTTCTCTTCGGGGACTAAAGGATGTGAAGTCGGGATGTCTTCAATTATCATAACTGAATGGCTAAGTTGTTCTGAGTTTTGGGGTGAGGTGTCATACACATCGAATTGGACTGTGCCGAGTTATTATGTTAGTAGATTATCATTATTATTTCAACAAGCCCTTCGGGCCAACACTTTTGGGCATATACCACCTTTTTCTTATGGGTTGTTATTGGGCCCTTAAGCCTCTCTTTGGTATTTGCATTACAGCCTTCGCCTGACCCAACCGCTTGATTATAGCCTTGAGGTAAACTTGAAAATAGATCATGATGCAGCAGATAACGATGCTTCGCTAGAGACCAAAAAGACAGCCCATTGCCTCTAAACCACATAATATCAAAACGCAGCCGCCAAGTGGTGAAAACTAGAAGGTCAGCCATTGAAATTATTGAGCTTAATGTCTGGCTGCTCAACAGCTCACGTTTGAGGAAGACTTGTAGAAGGAGAGCCATCCATTGCTCATAAGAGTAGGACCCAAGAGGGAAGATAAAGTCATTGATGTTGGTGGCATGGAAGGACAGTATGATTAATGATACGCAGACATGGACGTCTAATACGGTTTTGTTGTGGCCTGCCCTCCTCAATTTGAAAAGCACAAGAAGCACTGCACTGCACTGCACTGACTGAATCATGACCATTTGACCATATATATGTATCTTTGCTGGGGCATTCACATTATGCTGTTAAATTTTGAGGTCTTTCAGGCGCAACGGCGGCGATATTGTTTCAGTAGTGTTTGGTACTTTATGTCTCATGAAGGAGACAAAAAATGTGGAAACTTTTCAAAGACGTGTGTAGATAAAAGCCATGTCTCATGATGGACCACCGGATTGGGTCTAAATATTGTAGATTTATTTGCATCCAATAACAGTCTTGCCAGGTTGTAAGTCAAAGGGGTCTTGTGGATATGCTTTGTCAAGTCCCTCTAAATTCTATGTCAATGCTTGTTGCCAAATAGGATTACTTGAGCCTTTTGATATGTATTAGGTTCATGTAGAGATAGAGCTACCAGAGGAGCACTCATATTCACGAAGGCAAACAAGCAACTGCCTTTCCCAGGTAAACTGCAGCATAAATAGTACACGGATACAAACGCGTGGCTGCATACCAGCCCCACGCACACACAAACACTGGGCTGTATAAGTAGCCACACGCACACAAGAGCCACCACACGGCTGCACATCACACACTGCAACACTATATCCCTATATTTGTCCATGCCATGTTCCAATTGTATGACATTATCATAGCACATTCAGTTTCTTTCAGTATTGGCAACATTGCATGAATGGTTTCGCTATGATTTGAGAAGAGGGCTCTCTAAGGAGTAACCAGTTGCATACAACTGCAGTCAGTTATAACCTTATAAGATCCAAGAGACCTCGTATCTCATAGAGTCTAGTAGGATTTTCAGAAAAGTCTTATTCGACTCTAGGTTTTTTCAGAAAAGTCTTCTTAGCTGAAATTAGATAAACATTGTAGGGCAATGTTAGCCATTTTGATTGGTGTTACGTTGCAGCTCTTGCAACAGTTTAGGTTGTGCTTAGGCTTTGAAAAATTTTAATCAGCTTTCTAGCTTATTAGCTTAATGGCTCTGAAACTTTGATGCTTACACCTTCACACACACAAACACACACATTCACTCTCACTGTACTATGATTTGTTTAGTTACACACTGTGGTGTGCTTTGAGTTTGCTGGAATCTCACACACTGCTCAATTTGTTGAATTCTCACACACGTGGAGAGAGTTCAATTTGCTAAAATCTTACCCACAAAAATACACACATAGAGAGAGTTCAGTTTGCTGAAATCACACACACATGCACCCACACGCACACAGTTCATTTTGCAAAGATCTCAGACACACACGTTGTTCAATTTGCTGAAACCTCTCTTTCACACACATATATAGCTTAATTTTCTAAAAATTTCATGCAAAACAATGTTGAAATCACAGACACATACTCTGCTATTGGCTGAATCTGCACTTACACAGCTCAATTTGCTGAAATCACACACTTAAACACACATATACACAGCTTAATTTGCTGAAATCGGCTGAAGCTTGGGGTAGATTGATGGTTTGAGCTATCTTTCTGTCTCTCGATATGTATGTATGATTGGTTGGTAACTGTGCGGATCGATCTCCACATATCTTGAGTGACATTGATACCATATGAAGTTTTTGAGTTTGTAAATAGGCCCTTGAAATGATCTGCTATAGTACATATGGCTATCGTCTCGCGAGAAATTTTCTATCCTATGTGGTAGTTAATTTTCTTTTTGCCTTTCTCTAAGAAATATTAGTTTGTAAGAAGCATGCCTCGCAAAATATCAAACTTTTTCTCTTCATAGATAGAGATTGTGCATCTTTAGATCGGAGTTCAAAAAATTTTGGATGTTTTCTCTAATTTTTATTTATTTATGATGTTTCTTGTAATGGGATGCTTGTGTTTTATTTATGCTTATAATTTACGGACGCTTTTGGTTTTCTTCTCTTCACCTTTCCTCCGTTAGCTGAGAACACTTAATACAGGGTGCATGCTTGTTATGATGCTTGCATAAGGCTTAGGTTCTTTTGTTGCAGGGCTTGGCTTCATAGGGAAATATACATTAATGTGTTTGGAATTCATTGAAAGTGGGGCTTCAAAACATTTAAGTGCAATTGAAGGTACTTCTAATTCACTTACTATTTTTTTATATGTATATGAATATCAATTAGAAAATGGATTTTTATGTTCGATGCCTCTTTCAGTTAGAAATCTGATTTATGATATTTGATGCCAATTGATTATAGGCTTAGGTTCTTTTGTTTGATGCCACTTTCAGGTAGAAATCTGATTTTATGTGCATACTGTAATGTTCTTGCTTAGCATGTCAAATATAAGTTTACACATAAACGTGCCTCATTACATAGGCCAAAATTGTGTGTTGTTCTTGTTTTGTTATTATAGAAAGTGGAGAAACTTCTCTAAATATAGAATGAACTGAATTTTTGAGGTTAAATCGTCCAATTAAATTGGATTCCATGGTCCAATGAATTGAAATCCTCACATAAACCTGTAGTGTGGCTTGAGCAGTTAAAATTCTATGGCCAATAAACTGAAATCCTCACATAAGTCAATAGTGTGGCTTGAACTGGTAAATTGGATTATGCGGCCAATTAAACACTTGTCACCAAAAGTCCATCTCATAAAGTTTAATGATGCTGTGTCAAGACCCCAAGACAGATTGATAAGTCATTTTACTACTAATAGAGCGTATATGAGAATTCTGCTGGGCTACATCATGCTTCTTTTTTAAAATCTATTTGGTGTATCAAAGTGGCTCCCTAATCAAATCATTTAACCTGAAATGCTGTAATTATATGGTATCCATAAGTGACAACTTATGGAAGCAAAGTCTAGTTACCTTGTGTGGTAGGTGAGTTTGGTATATCTATTACCTTGTACAAGTAACTTATGTTTTCCTTTATTCACATAGATAATGATTATGCTTCAACTAATTTATTACTTACATGAAGGAACCTAATATGGACAAAGAATGGCTTAACTTCCCAAGGGCCTCACAAGCTTATCATCAAGGTGTTAATAGATTTCTTGATTTCGCATTCCGTAACGTGGGCACTTCTTCTGGAGAGATTTTGTGTCCTTGTACGAGGTGTGTCAATGGTTTATTCCAGAAACGGGAGACAGTCGAGGAACATTTAGTTATGAGAGGATTTGCAAATCACTATAGAATATGGACAGATCATGGTGAGGTTATTCACGGCGAGGTTCAAGGTGAAGGTAACACGCCTTTGAATGATGTTGACAACAGGGATCCTGTACACGAAGTTGAAGTTGATAGAATGCCTGAACTAGTTAACGACGTTCTTAGAAATCAACTTCAAGATGATCCTTGCACCAAGGCTGCAAAATTTGAGAAGTACATGAATGAAGCAAACCAAGAATTGTATCCAGGATGCAAGTCAGAAACTAAGTTGTCTTTCATTGTTTGGCTTTTTAATTTGAAGTGTACTAGTAAGTGGAGTGACAAGTCATTTGACATGTTGATAGACAAATTAAGAGTGATAATTCCTGCCGGAGAGCAACTGCCAGCCAACTATTATGAAACAAAAAAATTGATCGGAGACTTGGGGTTTAGTTATGAAAAGATTGATGTGTGCCCAAATGATTGCATGTTATATTGGAAGGAGAACAACAAGAAGAGATCTTGTTCAGTTTGTAAGGAACCAAGGTGGAAGACGGTACAAGGCAAGCCAGATGACACGACTGTAGTTCAAACCTCTAAGTCAAAACGTCATAAAGTTGCCGTTAAACAGTTGCGGCACTTTTCATTAACTCAAGCTTTACAAAGGATGTACATGTCGCTCGAAACAGCAATTGATATGGTATGGCATGATAGAAACCGACGAAAAGATGGGGTAAATCGCCATCCTGCTGACTCTCTGGCTTGGAAACACTTCGACGAAATGCACCCATCATTCGCTTCTGACCCTCGCAACATTAGGCTTGGTTTGTCAACTGACGGTATGGATCCTTTCACCCACGGCTCGAATCATAGTATATGGCCGGTGACTATGGTTGTTTACAACTTACCCCCGTCAATGTGTATGAAGCAGTGTAATATGATTATGCCATTGTTGATACCTGGACCGACTTCCCCGGGGAATGATATTGATGTTTATTTAAGACCATTGATTGAGGAGCTTAAGGCCTTGTTTGCTGGGGTTGAAACATATGATGCTGCTACCAAGACTACATTCACAATGCGTGCAGCAGTTTTATGGACCATTAGTGACTTTCCGGCATTGGCCATGATTTTTGGATGGAGCACCAAAGGTAAGTTAGCCTGTCCAGCTTGTCTAGGAAGTACGTACTCGGAACGAATACGTGGTAAGCAATGTTACAATGCACATCGTTCTTTTCTAGAGTTGGATCATAAATTTAGACATGATAAACGAAGTTTCAATGGAGAATGTGAGTTCAGGGAAGCTCCTGTCGTACCTTCTGGTTTTGATGTAGCTGAAATGATAAAAGACATTGATGTCACTTTTGGGAAGAAAACTAAACACACCGTCCCCAAAGCTGCCACACATAATTGGAGGAAAAAAAGTATTTTCTTTGAATTGTCATATTGGAAGACCCTTCTCCATCGTCACAATTTAGACGTAATGCATATTGAGAAAAACATTTGTGATAGCCTCATGGGAACATTATTAGGTCTAAAGGGGAAGACAAAGGATAATCTTAAATCTCGACTTGACTTGCAAGATAGGAATATTAGGGCAGAATTACATCCTAGACCAATTGGCACGTCGGGGGATCGATATGAATTGCCTGCTGCATGCTTTACCATGTCAAAGGATGAGAAAACCAGAGTTCTTGAAATGTTGAAGAATGTTAAGGTTCCGGATGGTTATTCGGCAAATATATCTAGATGCGTCAATATCAAAGAGCGTAAGATCTCGGGGTTGAAAAGCCATGATTGTCACATATTGATGCAACAACTACTTCCACTAGCAATTAGAGGGTCACTTACGCCGCATGTATGCTCTGCTGCTATGCCATTACTTTAGAGATCTGTGCTCGACAAACTACCGAGTAGAAGACTTTGAGCGGCTGAACAAGAAGATTACAGAAATTATGTGTCGTCTTGAGATGATATTTCCTCCATCCTTTTTTGATATAATGGTGCATTTACCGATTCACTTGGCTGAAGAAGCTAGGCTTGCTGGTCCAGTGAAATATCGTCAGATGTTCCCTTTTGAAAGGTTTGGATTTTAGGTTATATATGATTATTTTACTAGTGTTTCTTTTATACAGTTGTAGATATTTGTGGGGTAATATGTTTTGATGCGATATATATAGGTATATGTACAAGATTAAAGGGTACATTAGATGTAGAAGTCATCCTGAAGGGTCAATCGCAGAAGGCTATATTGCAGAGCAGTGCCTTATATTTTGCTCAAGATACTTACGAGATGTTGATGATTCTTGGAACCGAGTCGGAAGAAACAACGATGGATACATTGTACAAAGGGCAAGCTTATCCGTATTTGAACAAAGAGGTCGCTTTCTAGGGACTCCTTTGCATATTCCAATTGATTGTAAGGATAAAGAGATGGCTCATCAGTATGTGTTATCCAACTGTGATGAGGTTGAGAAGTACATCAAGTAAGAATGGGGTCATACGTGTTGTTTACTTAAGTCTCATAATGATCTACTCTATATCATTGCCCTTTGTTGATAGGTGCATGTTGCAGGATTTGGAGAGACACTAGTGAACTAAGGATGAGAAAGCGTAAAAGAATGATGCAGTGGGATGTTGATACAGCACAAAAGAAAGAGTTTCCGTTGTGGTTTAGTGATTACGTGAGGATTTAATATATCTAATTCATATCACACACAGATATATATACCCATATGCAAACATATATGTATCATAATATGATTTCCTTGGCTTAATGTCTTTGTAATCGCAGATTAAATCCGTAGCAGATGGGGCCTCCAAAGAACTTAAAGCCCTGGCACGGGGTCCAAATGATATATGCAAGACAGGGAAGGGCTACTTAGTTAATGGGTACCGATTTCATACGGAAAGCCTTGAGATGCAACGTAAAACTCAAAACAGCGGCATTTTTGTGACTGCAATGACCCGTGGATATTCCTCGTCCAAAGACACGAATCCAGTGGATCAACTTTTGGAATACTTTGGTGTTCTTGAAAGCATATTAGAGTTAGATTACTATGGGGTTGGCAAGGTGGTGTTGTTTAAGTGCAAATGGTACGACGTTAAATCACGCGATAGAGGGATTAAGATTGATCGCTATGGGTACACTCTTGTGAACAAGACAAGGTTTGCCTTTCAGACAGATCCGTTTGTATTTCCCTCTCAGGTAGAACAAGTGTTTTACGTTGATGATGAAAGGGATAATGGTTGGCGTGTTGTAGTACGAACAAAGCCCCGAGACTTGTGTGAGAATGTTGAAGCAGAGCCTGAAATTGATAATGATTTGCCCCTTATGAACTCAAGTCCATTGCCACAACCTGTAGAGGTAGATATAGACAGCATTACTTGGCTTAGGAATGACGTAGAAGGAGAGTTAGTTGACACAAGGGATATGCCAAACAGACAGAGGCGAGGGCAGTCCAGTCACCCAAGTAGCAGGAGAATAATTGGTGCTTTTCTTAATGACGAGGAAGAAGAAAATATCAATTCTGAGGAAGATGTTGAAGAAGATGGTGATTTTGATGATGAAGATGAAGATGAAGATCAAGATAAGATCAAGATCTAGATGAGGAAGATGAAGATGAAGATGAAGATTGAAGATGAAGATAAGATTAAGATCAAGATCAAGATCTAGATGAAGATGAAGATCAAGATGAAGATGAATAGGAGGATTGGATCTGTACATATAAGTGATCGAGTGTTTCATAAATGCATGTGTTTCTGATAAAGACTCATTTGCGTTATGTTTTTGCATGCTTATTTGAATCAATGTCATGATTGTTGAAAAAAGACATTCCTTTTTGTAACAATGAAGCATAATGCCAAAGGGTTTCTTTTCTTTTATGCTCATGTAAATTTTGCCAAATGAGTTAATTTTATTTGATGTATCATGTTAATATATGAGACGTGCATCCATTGTATATGCATAATGCGACCTTTTCAGTTGGTGCTTGAGTTAATGCTTGCCCTACACGCAGAGACTCTTTTCACATGGCTGGACGGCGACGGCGACAGTTACATGCCGAGGCTGATACACCACGGGCTGAAGACCAAGATTCACACACTGATGGTTCATCGACGGAGGCCTATGATTCACAAGTCGAGGGTTCAGCGACACAGGAAGAGGGTTCAAGCACAGGTTTTAATAATGTTACTTCCTATATATGTAATGATTCCTGAATGTTCTAGATTTTATTACTCCTGATTCACCATTAATAGTTCAGGAACTCTAGCGGATATTTAGGGGTTTTTTCAGTCAACACATGAGTTGTTAAGTCCATTACAGATATACTTGTCAATTTCAGTTTATTGACGCTGTTAAACTGTGGACATGTGGTTTTCATATATAGATTGCAATTTTTGCTTTGCGGAGACTATATGAAATTTATTTCTCGTTCTCGATCTTTATGTTTTTCGTGAGAGTGGGTTGTTACAAACTGTCTTCTATCTTGAAGGATATAGAATCTTTTGGGTGGGAACTGTTTTCGGTTTAGCTCCACACTAGTGTGACCCCCCTGCACTTCTTAAGCTTTGGGTTAGAGACATAGATGTGACCATTGCTCATCCATTGCATCTTTGTCTGACACATCTCATAAGGGCAGCATTATTAGTAAATGACCAAGTGAACACAAGCTCTTTCTGCTTAAAGTTAGGTCCTCCGAAGAGTATGCAGCTGTGACTAGTCTTAACCTTTTAGAGAGGTTGGAGTTAAATACATTATTAGTAGGTTTTGGAGAGAGGGCAGAGGACACTACTTAGTACTTGCACAGTCTTAACCTTTTCAAAGACGTGTGTAGATAAAAGCCATGTCTCATGATGGACCACCAGATTGGGTCTTAATATTGTAGATTTATTTGCATCCAATAACAGTCTTGCCAGGTTGCAAGTCAAAGGGGTCTTGTGGATGTGCTTTGTCAAGTCCCTCTAAATTCTATGTCAATGCTTGTTGCCAAATAGGATTACTCGAGCCTTTTGATATGTATTAGGTTCATGTAGAGATAGAGCTTCCAGAGGAGCACTCATAATCACGAAGGCAAACAAGCAACTGCCTTTCCCAGGTAAACCGCATCATAAATAGTACACGGACACAAACGCGTGGCTGCATACCAGCCCCACGCACACACAAACACTGGGCTGTATAAGCAGCCACACGCACACAAGAGCCATCGCACGGCTGCACATCACACACTGCAACACTGCAAAATACAAACGTCACCCACATCACACACACACACACACACGCTGCAACACACACATCACACACAAACACTTACACGCCGTAACACAGCAAAACACGAGCAAACACACGCACGGTGAAAGACGCACACATATACAAGTGCACAAGGCTTCACACATCACACACACGGCAATACACACAATAACACAGCGACTCAGACACCCTCACACATGACTGCCCAGCAGCCTACACACACGCATCACGCACACAAAACAGCACACACAGCAATACACATACTTTCACATATGGCTGCCGAGCAGCCTACACACACGCATCACACATTCACGCACAGTAATACACTCAGCACCACGAGTGCCCCCACACACATTGGATAAACACACACTACCCATCTACAATTTGCCACTTTCAACATAGTCCTCTAAATATTTCATGCACCACTCAATCACAGACACCTCCACTAATTAATAAATTCAATTTTATATAAAGAATGGGAGACTTAACGGCATGGACATGAGATCATATCCAGTGTCTGTGCGCTCTCTCAAACCAGCGAAGGCACATTGACACTTAAGGTCACTTTACACTTCACTCCCGCATGGTCCTTATTCACTTCTTTAACATTTTGCACAGCTGAGCTTTCGGTGCTTAATTGTGCTGATATAATCTGGTAATTTGTGTCTTTATGTTCACTTATACTTCAATGTCCAGATTTATTTGACCTGAAATAGTTATTGGGTTTTTGGGTTTGGTTCTTGAAGTTGAGTTATGGCTAAATTCAATGTACTCTTGCAACTTGTGCTTCTGGATTCATTATCTGGTTGTTTATATGGTATGCAGTGCTTAAAATTAAGGGTCTTTTAGTTAGGA